>MINK01187707.1:161-15809 GCA_001735545.1 Phormia regina
GAAAGTACTTTAATAAGTAGTTGTCATTACCGAAAACCAAAAAGTTTTTGCTGGGAGTATATATAAAATGTAATACTTTGGAGACTTAAAGCAATAATTTGGTAAATGATTGTATGAAAAGCACTGATTTTAGAATAGGTCTATATTTTATTAATCTTTAGTAGAAGATTATTGTCTCTTTTTATTTATTAAGAAAATTGTACAAAAAATATTAAAAAAATTTACATGTTTAAGTAATAAAGAGTTCTGGATTATTTCTACCTTAATTAAAAATATTAATTTATTTTTTAATTAATTAATACTTCTTTCTAAAGCATTTTTTTCCAATACATATTTATTTTAATAAAATATTTACTAAGAACTATCATGGTTTATGTAGTATTTCACACAGTAATTTTTCTATTTTAAAATATTTTCTTTAATATGTAACGATCTTGCCTTCTGTCAAATGTTGCATGATTGCTTTCAAACCAAAACAAGTTTTGTCTCTTTGTCATACAAGTATCAACAACTATCAACACCTGTTGCATTATGTCTGTCGCCTCAGCAAAGAAATTTAAATAAAAATAAAAAAACTTAATTATATCAACATAATAAAATAACAACAAAATTTAACAACTTTTTTCTTTTAAAAAGAATTTAATTGAAATTTATGTTATTTTTTTAATTTCTTTACCTAACAAACATAAAAAAGCTCAAAAGAATTAAATAAAAAAAGAAAACAACATTAAAAAGCCCGGCTTTTAAATATTAACATTTCTTTTCTATTCTGTATTACAGAACTTATTGTTAAATCTTTAAATACAATAAACCAAATAATTAACTGTTAATTTTAAAATAAGAAAAAAATACATAAATTAACTTGTTGAATAGAAAATAGAAAAAAAAGAAAAGAATTTGAAAAGAAAAAACCAAACCTTAGTTAGAACAACTAAATTCAACAGCATGAATAACAAAAAATTTTAAATTTCCATAATTATAGATTTATGGCTAGAAAAAAAAAACAGAAAAATATCAAAAACAATAGCGTTACACCAGCATCAAAAAATATTCAAGCCACAACACTATAAGATTTAAATGGCTTTGAAATAAAAGAAAATTGTATTTTTACAGATAAAATAAAATATAAATAACGAACTAAAACACAATGAAAATAATACTTTTTCTAGTGTTTTTTTTTTTTAAACCTAAGAAATCTTAACGAAAAAAAAAAAACCAAAAGAAATCTGTAAAAACAATAGATTTTAAATTGCATTCTTTTTCATAGAAAAACAAAAATGACTAAAACAAAATAAAATAAAATAGAACAGTATAGAATAGAATTAAATTATAATCATAATTTAGTTAGACACAATTTCCCCTAAAGCTTTAAGATGAAAAGATGAAACTATAAAGTTTTTTATTATTATTAAACCACATTCTTTTCTTTTCTTATTTTAATAATAAATTATTTACCAACTGGCAAAATTTTGTGAAAGAGTTTGTAGCATATTAGTCCTCCTCCTCCTCCTTTTCAATGTTTTTTGTTAACCAACTATTAGTGACAGACCAATAAACTTTGGTGTCCATTTGTTGTGGTTTCATTTTGTGGAATTTGAATTTGGGTTTTACATTTTTGGTTTTAGAATTTCAGGACTTTTATTATTTGCTTTGATTTCCTTTAAAAATCTTTTTAAAACAAGCTTAGCATGAAAAATGCCCTAAAGCAGAAAATTTTCAAGGCAAAAGTTTTGTTAAAATATAAGCCTATTCTGTTGCTATTTTACGAGGGATGTTTGACAAGTATTAAACAAAAAAAGATAAATTAATGAAAACAATTTTTTAATTTAATTATGTGGGCCCTTAAAGGATGCAAATAACAATGTCTGTACTTCCGTCCGTAATGAACAAAACCAGTAGGAAAAAAAAATAAAATTTTCAAAAAAGTACTATTTTCTACAAAAAAAAAAAAAAAAAAAAAAAAAAAAAAAATACAAAAAAATTTATATTATATTAAGGTTGTTTTTTCAAGGCTTAAATGGTAGAAGATTAATTAATAAGAGGGAATTTTTAAAAAAATTTTGGGCCCTTATTGGACCCAAATAACAATGTCTGTCCTTCCGTCTGTAATGAGCAATACCAGTAGGAAAAAATAAAAAATTAAAATATCAAAAAATCACTTTTTTAAATAAAAATAGAAAAAAATGATATTATATGAAGCTTGTTTTACAAGGATTCAATGATAAAAAATTAATTAATAAGTGAAACTTTTAAAAAATTATTTGGGCTTTTATAGCATCCAAATAACAATGTCCGTCCTTCCGTCTGTAATGAACAATACCAATAGGAAAAAATAAAAATATCAAAAAAAGCACTTTTTTAAATAAAAATAGAAAAAAATGATATTTTACGAAGGTTGTTTTACAAGGATTCAATGGTAAAAATTTAATTAATAAGAGACGATGTTTAAAAATTATTTGGATTCTTATAGGACGCATTGTCTCTCCTTCCGTTCGTAGTTGGCAATACCAGAAGGAAAAAATGAAAAATTTTCAAAAATCTACTATTTTTCAATATAAAAAACAAAATAATTGTTATTATACAAAGGTTGTTTTTTCAAGAATTAAATATGAATAAGAGGAAATTTTTAAAAATTAGTTGGACTCTTATAGAACGAAAATAATATTGTCTGTCCTTCCGTCCGTAATGAAAACAGTACCAGTAAAAGAATGAAAATTTTTCAAAAAGGTATTTTTTAAAATGAAAAATAGAAAACAAAAATTGATATTATACGAAGGTTGTTCTACAAGGATTAAATGGTAAAAGATTAATTAATTACAGCAAAATTTTTAAAAATTATTTGAGCACTTATGAAACGAAAATAATAATGTCTGTCCTTCCGTCCGTAATAAACACAGTACTAGTAGAAAAATGGAAATTTTTCAAACAGGTACTATTTTCTAAAAGAAAAAAATGGAAAAACTTGATTTTATACGAAGGTTGTTTTACAAGTTTTAAATGGTAATTTAATCCTTTTTAAAAATTATTTAGACTCTTAGTTTAGTTTACAAATAACAATGTCGGTCCTTCCGTCCGTAATGTACAGTACCATTGAAAAAAGTTGAAATTTTCCAAAAATATTATACAAAGGTTGTTTTACAAGGATTAAATAAAAGAGTAAAAGATTAATTAAAAAGAAGAAAGTTTTTAAAATTATTTGGACCTTTATAGGACAAAAGTAACAATGTCCGTCCTTCCATCTGTAATGAACAATACCAGTAGAAAAAAAAATACAAATTTCAAAAAAGTATTATAATTTTTTTACACATACCAAATAAAAAAATTAAAATCCTTTTTCAAAAAATTACAAATATTTAGAACAATTTCTGCCCTACTGTACGTATCGAAGAATATCAGTAGCAAAAATATCGTTACGGACAGAAGAACAGACCATGTTATTTGGGTCCTATAAACTTAAAAACTTTTTTCCATAAAACTTGTTCTAAGTATTGGTACTGTTTTAAAAGTTAGTACTATAAAAGTCTTATTTCTTTAAATAAAAAATTGATTCGTACTTTTTTTAATCATTAAAAAGAGAAATCCAGAAAAAAAGTCCAAAAAAGTTATATTTTTAAATTAAAAACTAAAATATTAATTTTTAAAAAGTTTTAAAAATATTTCAAAATAGTACTAATTCTCAAAAGGTACCAATAAAGTTTAATGATACTCTGGATGGAGGCGAAACGAAATTATCATTACAATAAATTAAGAATAAAAACTAAAAATTTAATAATATTTTAAAAAAGTAGCAATTTTGCAAAATCATTCAGGGAATGATTTATATAAAAATAATACTTTTTAACTAAAAAAATCATAAATATGCTTTGGCCGATAAATATCAGTTATTCAGCATAAAAATTAAAAAGAAATACAAAACTTCTTTGCAAAAACAAAGTCTCTAGTATAAACAAAGGCTTCATAAACTCGAAAGCCGGTTACAAAAACCGTCCATTTATAAACCGATTTTCCTGAATTTCAATAGTAAATTTCACGAAAGTATTGGTTATCATTTGTTATATATATTATATATGTCAGATATAGGTGGACTTCATAAACACCATTTCAACCGAAATACGAATGGACCACATCCTATCGTCATCATTTATTGCATTGATCCAGGAAATATCAACCTAAGCATGCAAAAAAATCATATAGTATTCTCCCTGTGTAAACAGGGGCAGAAGCCACAAGGTGTCAAAGTTCATTAAACCGAATATATAAAGGATTTAAAATATTTTGAGTTCTTTATATGAAGTCTAACTTTAAAGATTTTATTTTTTTATTTTTTGTAAAATGTCTAACAACATGAAACTTTGCAAAAAAGCTTTTTTAACTAAGCTTTTGAATTTTAAGTTTTTTGTCTCGACTTTATTTCGTTTTTTTTTTTTTTTTTTTNNAGAATATATGAAGGTTTTAAAATATTTTAACTTTTTTTTTTTTTTGTAAAAGGTCTAACAACATGAAACTTTGCAAAAAAAGATTTTTTTTATTAAGTTACTTCTATGGTTAAAAAGTTTTTTAAGCTTAGCTTTTGAATTTTAAGTTTTTTGTCACGACTTTATTTCGTTTTTTGGTAATAACTCCTAAGATATATACAAGAGGGAATTTTTTTTAATATTGTTTAAATTGGAAATATATTACAAAGCAATATATTGAACTAATTTTGCCGAACGGTAACTTTTGATTAAAATCGATTTTTTTGGAACATTTTTTTTTTCATCTGTCGGTTGAAATGGTGTTTATGAAGCCCAACGATAACCGTTATATATAACATATATATCAAACTATTATAAATCCTTTCAAAAATGTTGCTATTGAAATTCAATAAAATCGGTTCATAAATAGCGGAAATATATTAAAAAAAACTATTATTAAAAACAGTAAATCGGTGTGATATTTGTAAAAAATTTAATTGACAGAATTGAATTGAACTGAGAGAAGAATTTAATAAATCTAATTAATGTATAAAAAACTCAAAACATATCCAATATACTAATATCTCATAGCACCAAGAAATTGGGTTCTTGGGAAATTTGATATTAACAAATGAAATATGAAGAAGAGAATACAAAATTTTATATCTAAGTATATTCCGTTACAACACAGTTTGACTAAAAAAAAAAACTTTGTTTTTATTTTTTTCAATAACAGTCTATTATTTTTTAAAGTAGGTACACGAATTGATTTTATCTTTAAAAAAGTACTATAAGTAATGTGTCGTTTTTTTTATTAATATTAAAATAATAATAATAAAAATATTAAAAATAAATGTAGTCCTCTCGGTTTAGTAATATTTGGTTTTTAAAAAAGATCTTAAGTATAATATTTCTTAACAAATTATTTCGTAAACCTATTTTAACATTTAACCTATAAAGGTAATTTAACCTATAAATTTTTTAAATAATATCTATTTTATAAATATTTTAAACAACTTTATTATTATCTTAATTAAATTGTTTCTTTTCATAAATATTTTTTTCTCACATTATAACACAAAGAAATAGTTGTAAAAATAAAACAACCACAAACAAACCTTAATATATTTTTTTGACTTTAGTTAACTTGTATTTTTTTTTTTTAATTTATGCGTTAAAACCGTTATAATATTTTACATAATTCTACTTTCCAGCCAATCTAATCTATTCTATTAAATACATTCTTTCACTACTCCTCTATTCTTTTGAAAAGCCACTTTTCAAATAGACAACATCATTTGGAAATAAAGATTTGATAAAAAGTTATATAGACAGACAGAAAGACAAGACAGGTGAAGTTTATTTAACTGGTTGTCAATTTGACCATAATAATGATTTCTGAAAATAAATAGACAGACAGACAGACAAACACAGTCAAATTCCATTTGCATGATTTATAAAGACATAGATAATTGGGAGAGCAGAAAAAAACAACAAAAATGTTAATTTGACGTTTTCTTGTTGGAAACCGATAATGAAAGATTGTTTGTTGTTTGAAAAAAATAGATTTGTATATTTTTAGAATATTTATGAGTTAAAAGACATTAGTTGAAAATAAATTAGAGAAGAATATATAAAAGAAATAAACAGAAGTAAGACAACATAACTTAAAGAAACTATGTCAGTAGTGCAAAAAATAAATTATAGTATTTAAACTTTTGTTTAATAACAAGACAGTTATTTAGTTTTTATATGAAAAAAATTAAGATTTTTAAAAACGTATTATTTTTTTAGTAGTAAATTAATTAATAAAATTTTATGATAAAGTGTTAAAATAAATTTCATTATCATCTACAGAGAGACGGAAAGATGGACATAATTAATATCGTTTAAAACTTTAATAGTGACTAAAGACTTATAAATGACATTATTTTATAACTTTTGTATCAACAATAAAAAATATATATATGAAATTATTTTTGTTAAAAATGTAGCTTTATAACGAAACATATTTTAAATATTTTTTCTCTTAAAATTTAAAATTACATACACCAGGACAGAAAGACGGACATTGTAAAATCATCTTAGACTTTTATATTAACTAAAGACTTATAAAGGGAAATGACATGACTTTTTAACTTTTGTATCAACAATAAAATAAATTGGATAAAATTAATTTTGTTAAAAATATAGCTTTATAACGAAACATATTTTAAATATTTTTTCATAAAATTTCAAATCACATATACCCCAGAAAAGAAAGATGGACATATCTTAATCATTGAATATATCTATTTTGAAAAACTGTATTATGTTAATCAATATTATATCAAAAACAAAAATTAAACATCAAAAATTGTTTTAGCCGTAAAACCTAGAAGGATTTAATTGTTGCTTAATTGGGTAACAAATTAAATAATAATAAAAAAAATTATCCACAGACGGACGGAAGGACATACATAGCTAAATCATTTCAGGATTTCTTGTGGATCCAAAATATACAAGAGATAATAACAAATTTAATATATTTTGTATCAAGATTAAAATTTATTAACAAAAATAGTTCTAAGCCTCCAAATCTAAGTAGAATGAAAATCAGCCTTATTAGGCATCACATTTTTTATCTAATATTTCAAAATCACTTCTACAGGACAGAAAGACGGACATAGCTGCATCATCTAAGGCTTTAATATTAACAGATGGGGAAATAACTTACGTAATAAATTTTGTTTTAAAAGCAAAATTAATTTCCAAAAATTATTTTAGGCTTGAAATCCACGGCAATGAAAATTAAAGTAAATAATTTTTTTTCTTAAAGTTTACAATAACGCTTATAGCTGGAGGGAAAGACGGACACAGCTAAATCGTTTCAGGGTTTCTTGTGAGTCCAAAATATACAAGAGATAATAACATATTTGATATATTTTGTATCAAGATTAAAATTTATTAACAAAAATAATTCTAAGTCTCAAAATCCAAGTGGAATGAAAAGCCGCTTTTTTATGAATTGAATTTTTTCATATTAAATGTCACTATCACATTTACAGAAGGACAGAAAGACGGACACATCTAAATAATCTTAGGCTTTTATATGAATCAATAATTTATATATCAAGAGCAAAATTAATTTTTAAAAATTATTTTTGTCGCAAAATGTAAGGAGATTAAAATGTCGCTTTATTGTGTAAAAATTAAATAATTTTTCTTTTAAAGTTTACAATAACGCCTACGGGCAGACGGAAAGACGGATATAGTTAAATCATTTCAGAATTTCATATAGACCCAAAATATATATGAGGTAATAAAATATTTATTATATTTTGTATCAAGAGTACATTTTATTATTAAACATTTTTCTAAGACTCCAAATCCATGAAGAAAAAATATTACTTTATCAGAAATTAAGTTTTTTTATCTTAAATTTTACAATCACATTTACAGCAAGACGGCAAGACAGACATAATTAAATAATTTCAGACTTGTATATTACCAAAAAATTTATATGGGGGAATAACTTTTGTATCAAAAACCCAAAGAAAATGTCGCTGTTTTTTGGGAAAAATTTAAAGTAAGTAATTTTTTTCTCTTCACGTTTAAAATGATATCTACAGACGGACGGAATGAGGGACATAATTAAATCGTTTCAGAATTTCGTATGAACCCAAAATATATATGAGGTAATAACATATTAAATATATTATATATCAAGAGTAAATTTTATTATCAAACTTTTTTCTAAGTCTCCAAATACAAGCAGAAAAAATGCAACTTTATCAGAAATTAAATTTTTTTATTTAAAATTTAACAATCACGTTTACAGCAAGACGGACATAACTAAATCGTTTTAGACATCTATGTTTAACAAATAATTTATATGAGGGAATGCCTTAATTAATAGATTTTTTATCAAGAACAAAATTTACACCCAAAAATTATTTTAAGCTCCAAATATTAACAGATTAAAATGCAGCTTTATTGTGAAATAAATTTAAGCAAACAACATTTTCTCTTAAGGGGCGGACGGAAAGACGGACACAAATAAATCGTTGTAGAATTTTATATGAACGAAAAATTGTTATGGGGTAATAATGTATCTAATAAATCTTGTATCAAGTTTAAATTAAATATCAAGCAATATCTTTTTGATTCCTAATATAAAGATCTAAAAATATATCTTTGTTACCAACATAACTATAGCAGGATGGCAAAAGGACTTTATCATTTAGAACTTTTATATTGAACGAAGAATTTATATAGAGGAATAACAAGCTTAATTACTATTGTTCCAAGCTCAAAATTTGTTTTCAAAACTTTCTTTAGTCTGCAAATCCAAAGCAAATTCCAGCAAATGCTAGAAACTCAAACTTCCACTAACAAATTTTCTCTAAAAATTTAAATACCTTAAATAGCAGCTACCAAGCATTTAGGCCAAAATATTGCTAGAACTAAAATTTACTGTAAAATTACTCTACATCATTAATTATTTAAACAAATTATTAAAATTTTTTCTAGCGCTAAAAATAGGCGTTTTAAACATGTTAAAAGACCTCCAAGTTCCATTAATAATTAAAAAAAAAAAAATCATATGAAAATTCATAAGTATTTTTAGAACTTCAGTTTGTCATAACATAATTAATGATTATGTCAATTATTTAGCATTTTTTATTTTTTGTTAAAGCTTAACAAAAAAAAAATGGCATCTTTCGTAACGGCTTCTTTCTTTTACAAGTTATCAATTAATTAACATTATTATTTATTTTCATAAGCTTTTTCTTAACAACATTTTTTTCAATATCTTCTTGTTTTTTGTTGTCTTTTATTTTCAGGTAAGTGCTAAATATTTGTGTCAACCAAAAGTCTAAACAAATACCACTTGAAAAATCATGATTTCTTTACTAATGAACGTGAGTAAAAAATTGAGCGAATCATAAACCTGCTTAGGCTAAGCTTTTCAATAAAAAAAGGCCTCATGCTGTTAGCTGCATCTTCTGTCATTATCATCACAATTATTTTCGTCATCGTCTAAATAATAATAAAGTACTAGAAGTATGATGGGATTAGACATTTCTTTCTTTTTTTTTCAACTTCATTTTTGTCTTCAAGTGCCAGTTTATTGAAAAATTTCTATACAATGTGAGTGTTTGTCTCCAGTTGAAAATGCCGCAATTATTATTGGCCCAAAGACATTGGCTATAATATCAATATTTTATTAACAGTTTAAAATTGATATTGAGGAGGGGGGAAAGTAAAAGACATGACAACAACATTTGAAAAAAACAAAATCACAAACCAGTCATCATTGTCAACATTTGTTCAAGTTAGAACTTATTTTTCTAAAATACCCTACAAGAAAAAATAAATTTAGCGAAAATTTACCAAAAAGTGCCGATGAAAAATTTTTTCTATGAAAAACCTCGATTCGATTTTTTTTCGATAAGATTTTTTGTTTTTATATAAAAATTTCGATAACAATTTCTTTTACAAAAAAGTTTCGATAACAATTTTTTATAGAAAAATTTTTTCTATGAAAAACTTCGATACGATTTTTTTCGATAAGATTTTTTGTTTTTATATAAAAATTTCGATAACAATTTCTTTTACAAAAAAGTTTCGATAACAATTTTTTATAGAAAAATTATAACAGTTTTACTATAGATTTTTTTTTTTGTAAAAACTTTCTATAATAATTATTTTTGCGAAAAAATTTCGATAACAATTTGTCTATAGACAACTTTTGATAAGAAATTTTCGATGAAAAACTTTTGTATAGAAACTTTTTGATAAGAGACTTTTCATATGAAAATTTTTCATAAGAAACTTTTTTATAGAAAATTTTTCATAAGAAGCTTTTTTATAGAAAATTTTTCATAAGAAGCTTTTGTATAGAAAATAGAAAAACATTTCATAAGAAACTTTTCTATAAAAAACCTTTTATAAGAAATTTTTCTATAGAAAACCTTTTATAACAAATTTTTCTGTAGAAAACTTGTCATAAGAAACTTTTCTATAAAAAAACCTTTCATAAGAAACTTTTCTGTAGAAAACCTTTCTAAAAAACTTTTTTATAGAAAACCTTCAACATTTTTCATAAGAAGCTTTTTTATAGAAAATTTTTCATAAGAAGCTTTTCTATAGAAAATAGAAAAACATTTCATAGAAACTTTTCTATAAAAAACCTTTTATAAGAAATTTTTCTATAGAAAACCTTTTATAAGAAATTTTTCTATAGAAAACTTTTTATAAGAAATTTTTCTGTAGGAAACTTTTTATAAGAAACTTTTCTGTAGAAAACTTGTCATAAGAAACTTTTCTATAAAAAAACCTTTCATAAGAAACTTTTCTGTAGAAAACCTTTTTAAAAAACTTTTTTATAGAAAACCTTTCATAAAAAACTTTTCTGTAGAAGACTTTTCATAAGGAACTTTTCAATAGAAAACTTTTCATAAGGAACTTTTCAATAGAAAACTTTTCAAAAGAAACTTTTCTATAAAAAACTTTTCATCAGAAACTTTTTTATAAAAATTCTTTTATAAGAAATTTTTCTGTAGAAAACTTTTCATAAGAAACTTTTCTGTAGAAAACTTTAAATGGAAAAACTTCTTTATAGAAAACCTTTGATGGAAAAACTTTTTTATAAAAAACTTTTGATGGAAAAAATTTTTACAAAAAGCTTTTCTATAGAAAACTTTTAATAGAAAAACTTTTCTATAAAAATCTTTTGATAGAAAAACTTTTCTATAGAAAACTATTGATAGAAAAACTTTTCTACAGAAAACTTTTAATAGAAAAACTTTTCAATAGACAACTTTTGGTACAAAAAAAATTTTCGATAACAAAATTTTCGAATAGAAAACTTTCGATAACAAAAGTTTCGAATAGAAAATTTTCGATAACAAAAGTTTCGAATAGAAAATTTTCAATAAGAAAATTTTCGTATAAAAATTTTCAATAACAATATTTTCGACAACAAAAAAATGTTTTTCGATAGAGAATTTTTGAGAAAAAAATTTTCGATAACAAAAAAATGTTTTTCGCTAGAGAATTTTTGAGAACAAAATTTTCGAATAGAAAACTTTCGATAACAAAAGTTTCGAATAGAAAATTTTCGATAAAAAAAGTTTCGAATAGAAAATTTTCAATAAGAAAATTTTCGAATAAAAATCTTCAATAACAAAATTTTCGACAACAAAAAAATGTTTTTCGCTAGAGAATTTTTGAGAACAAAATTTTCGAATAGAGCATTTTCGAGAATAAAATTTTCGAATAGAAAAGTTTCGATAACTAAATTTTCGATAACTAAGTTTTCGATAACAAAATTAGAGAATACAAAATTTTCGATAAAAAATTTGCGAATAAAAAATGTTCGTTAACATATTCTTCGAATAGAGAATATTTACAGAAAATTTTTCACTAACAAAATATTCTATAAGAAATATTGATAACAAAATTTTTGAATAAAAATTTTCAATAAAAAATTTTTTGATAGAACATTTTTTATTTTCGACAACGAAAATTTTCAATTATAGACTTTTCTACAGAAAACTTTCAAAAACAAACTTTTTAAAAGGAAAATGTGTATTGTAATTTTTATATAAAAAGAAAATTTGTTATAAATTTGCTTTAAGAGGAAAATTTGCAGTTAATTTTTCATAAAAAATTAGCAAAATTTTTATCCAAAAAAAATTTTTATCCAAAAAAAAATTTTATCCAAAAATAAAATTAATCATAAATTTACAATAAAATTAAAATTTAGGTAATATTTTCTATAAAAAGAATATTGAGTACAGATTCCAAATTCTAGACATACACTTTAAAAAATACTAAAGTATTAAATAAATAAAATGTAGGCTTAACACAAGCTTCCAATATTTTATGGAAACCCTTTTAATAAGCTTTAAGAAAAGCCTATTTGTTTATTTCAGCAAAAGCTTTCATATATATATTTTTAGTGAATACTTCAATTTAACAGCAAGTGAAGTTTGTTTTAATTTAAAAAATTGTTTTTTAATTTGTTGAATCCAATAATTGACTGTATTCCCTAAAATTGTTTTCACTTTATCGATTTAGTCTGATGGAATCAAACTAATTTTCAAAACGCGCCTCTTTTTTTTTTTTTTCTTAATACATTTCTAAAGAAATTGTCATCGTCTGCCTATTCGCCGTGTCTATGTCTATTCTATGCGTTCGTTTTTTTCCTCATTCTTTCAATAAAATATATTTTTTCTAACACACTTTAATTCACTTCAGTTCAAACCAAAAAAAAAATAGTTACAAGAAGTCAATTTTTATTTATAAAATAAATATAATACAAAGAAAATAATCTGCAAGAGAAAAAAAGAAAAACAATACACAAACAATTGTTATTTGAACAGAAACATAAAATTATGTGGCATGCAACTTGCCTTTTTACAGCTAACAAAAAAATCAAACAAACAACTTGAATTCAATATAATAATGTTGCGGCTTGGTTGGCTTACAATTTATAGGTCAGTAGTAACAAATTTGCCATAAAATGTAGGCGAATACATGTTTAAAATTTATAAATTTTTATTTATTTTCCAATAGAAGAAATAAAAAAAATTATAAAACAAAATTAAAAAGAAGAAAGAAAATTAAGTTATTAAAGCCCAAAAACAGAAATCAAAAAGAAAAATCAATTGTTTTCTGTTAAAGGCAATTTTCATGTTGAAGGTGACTTCAAAAAACATTTCTCTTATGAATTAAACATAGTTTTTTTTTTGGACAAGATATATTGAGACTGAGGCTGGGGCCTGTTATGTAGACAAAATCTCCAAAAAATTATTGTAATTGACAAAAATATTTGTTAAAAATATTCCCACAAAATTACTCTAACACTGTGGTGGAAAATAATTGCTTAAGATTATTTATTCTTAGAAAAAAGAAATTGGGTGTTGCAAGAGTTTTATGCTGAATGGATTTTATTTTGAGGTTATAAAACGAGTTGTAAAATAAATAAAATATTTTTAGTTTTATTTATTAAAAAGCTTATCATACAAAGAAAATACTTTTGGTAATTTTAAGATGAATTTTAATATTTTTTTATTATTTTTTTAAGACTGTTAAATCGCTTATAACTTGCTCCTTATTTAACGGATTTTGGTGATTTTTAATACCATGATTCTCGAGTTTATAAAGTTTATAACTTTATAAATATTAATCTTTTTAATGCTACTTTATGTGACCCAAATCCATTTCAACAGACATTTCCAAAACTTTTTTATTGGCTTTACATTCTTTAAATTATTTCTCATAACCTTAAATGAAATTGTTAAAAAAAAATCAAAACCGTTATTTCTGCTCTAATTTTAATAAATCTCATAGATTTTCCTAAAACTCATCTAACATTAATCTCTTTAAAGCATTAAGATTAGATTAACGTTAACTCTCAAGTAACAACCCAAGAAAATGTAAAACACTTTAAAGCTTTTAAATTATCACAAAAATATTCAAATGGTTTAAAATAACACAATATTTAACTGGCCACGACAAATAAAATAAAAAACAACAAAACATTCATACAATTATCCTTGGACCAAAAAGAAACAAAAAAAAAGAAAACTAAAACAAGAGCAATAAAAACAAATTTTCACAATAAATCCACCGTTAACAAAAAAAATCTCTATATGTTTTTTTTTGTTTTTTTTTTTTTCACCAAAGTTATTAGAACACCTTAAGCTCTACATATTTGTAACAAAACTATATACAATCATAAATTCAACAAGCCATCATCATTGTAGTCATCGTCCAACCAACCAACCAACAAACAAACCATTCAACTCTTATATAAAAAAATACCCATAATTCGTTTAAACAATTCGAAAGGAAAAGAAAAATTGGAAACGCCACTTGTTTAACATTAAAACAAGAAAATAAAAATAAAAACTATTTTTCCTATTTCTTAGTTTAACAACAGTCATTGCTTTACTATACTATGATCTTCCAAATAAACCAACCATACAACTCTTGAATGTAAAGCATCAATACCAGAGTATTTAAGCGTTCAACCATTCAAGCGTCATAAGTGTTTGTTGGTAGCAAATGATTTTTTATTGCTTAGCAATTGTCATCTGTAAAGACAAAAGTATTTTATAGAACTACATTGTGGCAAACTATTTTTTAATTTACGGAAATATTTCTATAAATAGAATAAGAAAATATTTCAAAAATTAAAATTACGCGAAAATTTATTAAATTAAACGAAAATTTTTTATAAAAATAAAATTTTGTTAAAATATACTATAAAAATTAAATTTGGCGAAAATTTTCTTTAACAAGAAAATTTGTCGGAAATTTTCTTTAACAAGAAAAATTTTCGGAAATTTTCTATAATAAGAAAATTTTTCGGAAATTTTCTATAACAAGAAAATTTGGCGGAAATTTTCTATAACAAGAAAATTTGGCGGAAATTTTCTATAACAAGGAAATTTGGCGGACATTTTCTGTAACAAGAAAATTTGGTGAATATTTTCTACAATAAGAAAATTTGCCAAAAATTTTCTATAACGAGAAAATTTGGTGAATATTTTCTGTAAGAAGAAAATTTGGCGAAAATTTTCTATAAGAAGAAAATTTGGCGAAAATTTTCTATAAGAAGAAAATTTGGCGAATATTTTCTACAAGAAGAAAATTTGGCGAATAATTTCTATAACAAGAAAGCTTAGCGAATATTTTCTATAACAATAAAATTTAGTGGAATTTTTCTATAACAAGAAAATTTGGCAAAAAATCTCTATAACAAAGAAATTTGCCGAAAACGTCCTATAACAAGAAAATTTAACGGAAATTTTCTATAACAAGAAAATTTAACGGAAATTTTCTATAACAAGAAAATTTAACGGAAATTTTCTATAACAAGAAAATTTAACGGAAATTTTTATAAACAAGAAAATTTAACGGATTTTCTATAACAAGAAAATTTTAAACGAAATTTTTTATAACAAAAAAATTAAACGGACATTTTCTTACAAGAAATTTTAACGGACATTTTCTATAAAAAAAAAATTAGAACATTTCCATATAACAGGAAAATTAACGAACATTTCCTTACAGGAAATTTAACGGAATTTTCTTATAACAAAAAAATTTAACGGAATTTCAATACCCAAGAAATTAACGGAATTTTCTATAACAAGAAATTTAAACGGAATTTTCTATAACAAGAAAATTTAACGGA
>MINK01187707.1:15828-46456 GCA_001735545.1 Phormia regina
AATTTTCTATAACAAGAAAATTTAACGGAAATTTTCTATAACAAGAAAATTTAACGGAATTTTTTATAACAAAAAAAAAATTGGCGAAAATTTTCTATAACAAGAAAATTTAACGAAAATTTTTTCCAAATTTTTTTTTGGCGAAAATGTCCTAAAAAGAAAATTTTGCGAAAATTTATTTTTTATTTTTTTTTACAAAAATTTTCTATAAGAAAAAAAAGTTCCTAGAAAATAGAAATATTACGTAAAGTTCCTATAAAATAAAAATTTTGAAAAAATTTCCTATAAATAGAAAATTTAGTGAAAAGTTTTCATAAAATAAAATTTTGCGAAAGGCTTCTATGAAATAAAAATTTTGTGAAAATATCTTATAAAATAAAAATTTCGCCAAAATAACAAATTATGTGAAAATTTCCTACAAAAAGATTTTTTTCTATAAAAAAAAAAAATAATGAAAAACATCACAAAAATTTTCGCTAAATTAAGTAATGAAAATTTTGGGAATATTTTTCTGTAAAAAAATAAAATTTTGTGAAAATCTGTCTATAAAAATATACAATTTATAGAATTTTTTTCTATAAAATAGAATTAATTAATTAATTAAGAAGCTTTAAGGAAAATTTTCTATAAAAATTAGAAGCTTAATTGAAATTTTTTTTATGAAGATGTAAAAATTCTATAAAAGAGAAAATTTATCGAAAATTTTCTATAAAAAAATATATATATAAATTTAGTGTAAGTAGTTTATAAAGAGAAATTTTTTTCATTTTTCTATAAAATTTTTAGCGGAAATTTTTCTATAAAATGAATATTCACTTAAATTTTTCTATAAAAAAGTAAAATTAAAAAAAAAAAAAAATTATCGAAAATATTCTGTCAAGAAATAAAATTTATCGAAAATTTTCTATAAAAAAAATAAAGAAGACAAACAGAAACTTTTGGCGAAAATTTCTCTTTAACATTTTTTTTTTTTGCGAATTTAAGAAAAATTTTTCGGATATTTTCTATAAAAAGAAACTTTTAGCGAAAATTTTTCTATAAAAAAATAAACTTTTTTCCGAATTTTTTTCTATAAAATTAAATGAAAATAAAAAAAAAACAAAAATCTGTAGCGAAAATTTCTCTTTAAGATTTTTTTTTCGAAAATTCTTCTATAAAAAAATAAATTTTTACCGAAATTTTTTCTATAAAATTAAATGAAAATAAAAAAACAAAAATTTTTAGCGGAAATTTTTCTATAAAATAAAATGTTCAGCGAAAATTTTTCTATAAAAAAATTTTATCCCATATTTTCTATCTAAAGAATTTATAAAGAGAAGCTTTTAATTGAACATTTTCTTCAAAGAGAAACTTTTAGCAGATATTTTTCAATAACAAAAAAGTTTTAGCGCAAATTTTTTTCATAAAAATAAACTTTTGTTGGAAAATTTTCTATAAAAACATTTAGCGGAAATTATTTTATAAAAAATAAATTTATCTATAAGAATAAACTTTTAGCGAAAATGTTTCTTTCAGTAGACATTTTTCTATAAGAAGAAATTTTAGTTCTTAATTTTTCTAACCTAAATTTTAAATTTTAGCAAAAGGAAAATATTTTCCACTTTCATAATTTCTGAAACACAATAATATAAATACATATTTAAGTAAATTAACTTAACAAAAACTATAAATATCTGTCTGTTGCTATTTAAGTCAAAAAAATATTTTGACATGTCTTTGTCAAAAATTTAATGGCATTTTCGTTTTTTTTTTTCTTCTTTTTTTCGTCATAATAAAATTGTTTTTCATTCTATTAACTACTTTAAAATGATGAAGACATTAAGTTAAGCACGAATTTAATGTCAAATTTAAATAGAGGTTGTTAAGAATATATATAAAAAAATATTTGTGATAAAATTTATGATTATGCTATTTATTATACTTTTGATTATATATTTTTTTGGTGAAATTTTAAAATTGGGAGGAACACTATTTTAAATTTAAAGTTTAAAAATTTTAAGTTTAAACTATAATAACTGCAATAATGATCTAGCTTTTATTTAAAATCATTTATATTAAATATGAGTAAGAGTTTAGAGAATTAAATAATTTAATAAATTATTTATATATCAGAAGATTTCTTTTACCATTAAAAACTCCTTTTTCAAGCAACTAGTTGTAGAAGAATGGGCTATAAAATAGATTATAGTGTAGACTATAAATTGTTCTATAGTGTAGACTATAAAATAGTATATAGTCTAGACTTTAAAAAAGTCTATAGCCGAGATTATATTCTAGACTGTAAAATAGTCTAGACTATAAAATAGTCTAAATTATAAAATAGTGTATAGTGTAGACTATAAAATAGTCTACAGTGTAGCCTAGACTAAAAAAAACTAGTCTATAAGCCAGATCATAGTATAGTCTACAGTCTAGTCTATAGTCTAGATTATAAAAGTGTCTATAGCCTAGACTATAAAAAAAGTCTATAGTCGAGACTATAAAATCGTCTATATTCGAGACTATAATATAGTCTATAGTCGAGACTATAATATAGTCTATAGTCGAGACTATAATATAGTCTATAGTCGAGACTATAAAATAGTGTATAGTCTAGACTGTAAAATAGTCTATGGTCTAGTTTATAAAATAGTCTATGGTCTAGTTTATAAAATAGTCTATGGTCTAGACTATAAAATAGTCTACTCCATAAGATAGTATATAGTCTACGCTATTAAATAGTATATAGTCTAGACAATAAAATATTCTACAGTCTAGACTATAACATAGTTTTAAGTAATTGATATACATATTTCGGTGCTAATTTAAACAATTTTTTAATTGAATAAATAAATTTCATATATAATATTTGTTAATTGGTGACTTGTTTCTGTTTATGTATAAATAAATAAATTTATGATTGAAATTAAAAATTCTAGGAATTTAAATGAATTGAAAAGAAATCAACCTTTAAGAGCCCCTACAATATTTATAACAAAAAAAATCCTTAAACATTTTAAATTGTTGTTTTTAGTTCTTTCCTTAATTAACTTATTTCCTTTTTGTTTTTTAAATTCGTTTCTTTAATATTTTTTTTCTCCTTAAAAAAATAGTTTTCTATGTAAATATTATGTAGCTTTTGATTTCAAATTATGTACATTTTTCTAAAAAAAAAAAAAAACAAAGAAAAACGTTAAAGACTTACCTTATCTTTAGTAACCACTCCTGTTGTTAATGATTGTTTCTGTTGATAGTATTCCTCACGAGCATTATTATTTAAACTATCAATTATGGCTGAGGCATTAACATGAGAATCATAAACTAAATCTTGACTAACAGTTGAGCCAGCTGAAGAGGATGATGATGACGGCGATGAACCATATGTATTGACTGGCAATGAGGTGGCAGCCGATGATGCAGAGGGTATACTATTAATAGGATTAATGCCATACGAAGCGGCCACATTAGCTGGTGCAGCAGCAGCAGCTATAGATGAAGGACTGCTGCCAGTATTATATTTATCCAATGAAATGCTAGATGGTGAAACAGCTTTAGGTGGCTGAGATTGATAACTTTGTTGTAAATTGGGTAGTGCTGCTTGGCCATATTGTTGGGCTAAAGGTTGTGGATATTGTTGTTGTTGTTGCTGTTGTAAAGGTTTTTGTGCCAACTTTTGATATTGTTGTAAAGAAGGTTGTGTTACTCCAGAATTTGTGTTGACTTTTTGTTTCACATTACTTTGTTTGTTGTAGTTGGCCGAGGTAGAAGGACGTCTTTTGGTATTGCTGGTATTTTTATTATTAGCATTATGTGGCCTTTTAGTTACACGAGTTTTGGAGATTTTACCACTAGTAGTTAAAGTCCTTTGACTACCTATGGTGGTGCTTAAAGTGGCCATAGTTTCAGTTTCATCAGAAGCAGCTGTTATGCCAGCTAAATTATTATTAGATCTAGCGGCTACAAATTGTTCGGCAGGATCTGTGGTATCAGTGGAGGGCTCAAAGGTGGTAACTTCATATTCTTCCTCAGAATCAGGATTTTCTGTAGTTTGTTGTTGCTGTTCGTCTTCCTCTTGTTCTTCGCCTTCTTCTGCTGCTGCGGCTAAATTATCCTCTGGTATCATTTCGGTGGTAGTGGGAAATTCTCTCATTTGTGTAGCCTGTGAGGTAACAGCTGCCTGTGCGGCTGCCAATTTATCCATAGAAGTTTGCAATTGCAAGAGAGTAGTTTCGTCTAATACCAAAGTAGGTTCTGTTTTATCCTCTTCTTCAGCATCATCATAACCTGTAGGCATGGCTGTAGGCGTTAAAGTGGAATTTTCGTCTTCCTCACCATTGTTTTCTTTAGCTTCAGCTGTTTCCTGATCTTTAGGTTTTTGAGTTTTAGTATTATTTATTTTAACATGATCATTAATATCCAAAGATTCCTTTAGACGAGCCACACGCTCCACAATTTTCTCCAACATATCCTTTTGGGACTCGGGCAGATTTTTAGTATCCAAAGTTAAAAGTTTATTATATTTTTCAATATTTTGTTTAACAGTTTCAATATCAGCTTGCGTTTTGGCTGCTGGAGGTGCTGCAGCTGGTTTATCTTCATTAGGGGCATAATAGGTGCGTGCTCGTCGATTGCTATAGCCCACTAGTTCTATAACACCAGGATAATTATCACTTTCAGTGGCTGCACTTGAACAATACAGCCCCGCCAATGTTATTAGCAATAAACCCACTCGGAAATTGTTACCCATTTTTATTTTTAGTTTTTTTTTCTTTTAACTTTAATTAAACCACTATTTTTCTGCACTTGTTTTTTTTCTTATAATTTTTTTTCTTTGAATTTTGTTGTTGTTGTTGTTTTTATTATTTTTTTTTTTTTGTTCAGTTGTTTATCTTCCTTTTTCTAGGTATTATTTTTCAAATTCTAAAATTTTTGTTGTGGCAAATAGAATGTCATCTAACTGTTTTTAAAACGTCGTGCCAGTAACTAATCTCTTTTAGTATTTTTTTTGTAAATCTTCTTTTTTTACTTTTTATATTTATTTTCTCAAAAAAAGATTATTCTTTTTTTCCTTTTTATTTTTATAAAAATTTTCTTTTTTATAAACTTTTTGTTATGCTGTATGTTCTAACCACTTTACACTCGCTTTTAAATAATAGAAAAAAAATTAAACCAACTCACGTTTAAATCTTAAAACAACTTCAACTTCAAGAGACAAAAAACAAGATTATTTTTTTTTCCAAACGAAGAAAGTTCAAGTTTTAGTTTTAGCCAATTTACGAACCGTTAACGTTTAATTTTTTTCTTTTTTTTACTATTTTTTTCAAATATATTTTCTATTTTTAATTCTTGTATATTTTTTTTTAACAAATCCCGCAAACTTTTTTTTAAATAATTTTCTTTTACAACCGCTAGACTTGTAACTAGTAGCACCGCCGTGGTACAAATGTTTTATGTTTAGATTTTGCAGCGTCTTTTAAAAATTTTTCCTCCAACCTGGTTTAAAACACCCAACACTAGAAACATTATAATTGTATTTAACATTTATGTTATTGTTGTTGTTGTTGTTTCATTTCTTTAGATTTTTCCCCAAGTTCATGTTGTTGTTTAAAAAAAAGCAGGTTTAAACCACATTCATAATACCTTTTGGCTTATAATAATTTCTATCATACTTGTATTTAGCTATGTTCGTTACGATCATGTTGTACTACAACTTTCTTTGGTTTATCAAACCTTTGATTCAATACTTTCTTTGTTCTCTTATGTTTTTGTTGTTAAATATTACTCTTAAATGATTTTTACAACTCTCTTAGTTTTTAATTTAAACGGTAGTTTTATTTGTTTTGTTTGTTCTCTGAAATGTTGCAATTTTTTGTTGTAACTAGCTAAAACTAAAATTAATAGATAACAAGAGAAGTAGTAATACTCTATAATGCACAGTGGGACAGAATTGAAAATTTTTGGGAAATAAATCTGTAACTTCTGAACGGTTGATTGGATTTCCATAAAATTTGGTAGAAATGTAACAGAGGAGCATACAATGTTAAGTTTGGAAGGAGGATACGACAGACTTGAGCCTCTAACATACAATTTTTTTTATTTTTATAGATTATTGTGTTAAACTTTAAAGTAGCGTAGTTTCGGTTTAGTAAATTATATTGATTTCAGTCTTTTTTTTTTTTTTTGTTTATCGAAAAATTATGTTAGCTAAACAATGTAATTTAGATGAAAATAAGCGAGTTTATACTTTTTCGGATTATTGCAGTCAAAGTAAAATTATTGTATTTTTTTATTTTTTCATTATTATTATTTTTTATTATTGTTATTATTTTTTATTATTATTATTATTATTATTATTATTATTATTATTATTATTTTTTATTATTATTATTATTTATTTTTTTTTGTTAACCCTCCGTCATGCACATGTATCTGGCCAGATATTTTACGAATTTAACTGTGATTTAAATATATTTCTAATTTGGCTAGGGATTTGAGTTTCCAGGTACCCTCTACAAATATTGTTAGGTATCGTTTTATTAAAAAAAAAAAAAAACATTAAATACAACAACAAACAAAATATTTGTGGATTTTTCCAAATATACATCGTATACGTGGCGCATGTATCTGGACAGATACACACACATTTTGTATGAAGAGTACTGTACTTTATTGGTATTTTTGATTTATTTATTTATCATACCATTACTTTATAATTACTAAATTTAATTGAAATGAATTTTATAACAACTATTTTTTTTTGAAATTAAACACAAAAATAAACAATGTAATATTATCACTAAAATAACATATTTTTCATATAAATGTACTGAAATACAAAGTGTATCTGACCAGATACATACGCTACGTACGTGACTATCGGAACATGTGCATGAATGAGAGTGTGAAATAACTTTAAAAATGTGAAAATAACTTTAAAAATTTTGTAAAAGAAATCTCACTATTTCCAAAAAAATTCCACAACATGTTTTTTCACATTTTCTGCTATAAAAACATTTTTCCGAAGTACCATACGTTTTGATCAGGCGCATCCAACTCAAGAAAAAATAGAATGATTTTCTCAATTATTTTCTTAAAATGTATGTTTTAGTATATATTTTCCATTAAGTATGTTCATTTTGGGGAGGGAAATTTCCCTTTTTTCCCTCCCCATGGATCCGCGCCTGGTTTTGATTGAGGAATTAGAAAAAGCTCCACAAATTTTTTATTATAAAATCAATTAAAAGAAAATGGTATGACCATATAAGTATATGAACTCTAAAACCTCTATAAGGACCCATAAAATATATCATTCATTTCGCTAAATAAAGCGTAAAATTTTTAGACATACTCTATGGAGACATTTAAATATTATTATGTATTATATATAAGTTTCACATTTTTGGATCCTTATAAGAAATCATGACTAAAAGACCATGTTCGTCCGTCAGTGTGTCGGTTGAAATGGCGTTTATGAAGCCCTCCGATAACTGATATATAACATATGTATACTCACCGATCGGAAATCTATTCGAAATTTTTGCTATTGAAATTCAGCAAGATTGGTTTATAAATGGTGGATTATAAACCCATTTTTTAAGCACGGTTTTCAAGTTTTTGAAGCCTTTGTTTATGTTAGAGACTTATTACAAAGAAGTTTTAGAATTTTTTTCCGAAATATTTTTCTGAAAGAATTAAATAAATCTTCGCAATAATAACTGAGATATTAAGCAAAACACATTTTTGATATTTCAAAGTCCATGTTAATGCAAAGGATTTTTATACAAATCGGTCATAAATATTTTTATTTAATTTCGGTTTTTTAATTTACAAATTCGTCTATAAAAAAATCCCAATTATGGGTCAAAAACAAAAAAATATATATATAAATATACACACGAACGTGTATACCCAGCAGGAAAATATGTTAGTGCTTCCTTCCAACTGGCCTTTTTAAATACCTCCGAACAAATTTTTAACACATTCCTTTGTGCCTTCTGTAAAAATTTCTTAAAGAACGCCTCGACTTCATTTAAAAAAAAAAATCCCGTACTAATTGTTGCTTTCATTGGATGCAAAATAGAAGGTGTCACTCACCTACTAACTTTCTCATTACAAACAAAAAACAAATGGAATTACGAGACTTACAATGCCCAAACTCATTTAGTCTCGTTTTAAGTGTCGATGAATTAGTTAGTCCTGATGTCTTTTTTTAAATATATTTAATATCAATTTTGCTTCTTTTTGGAAGAGAAAAAGGAAGGCCTTGCCTCCAATGACACACCGTGTAAAAAAAGAATAGTGTTGGAATGCGAGTGGGAGATCCTTGTAGATCCTAAATATGGCATTTTATAATTTATCTTCAGCCCTTCTGATTGAATATTATATAGTATGCATTACAGTCCCAATTTATAAATGTGAAAGTATGAAAGCATACTTTAAGGCAAAAATTTAATTTATAAGATGGTGAAGGGTATAAAAGATTTGGCATATCCTAATGTAGACCTCGCAGTAGTTATTATTAATATTTTAAAGAACTTTCGTTTTCCTCCTTATAAAGTTTCATATAAATCCTACCATATAAATCAAAAGCTACAGATTTATTTAACAATAATATTCAGTCTGTACCACTGTGCAATATACCGATCTCTAAAGTCTCTTTCTACCAATCACCACAATTTTTATTTTCTTTTTAACCTTAAAGAAGTTGAGCATAAAATAGTTTTTTAGCATCATTTTTTTTTTTTATTTTGCTTTTTTTATTTTTAATTTTCATGATCACATCCAACTTTAAGCTTTTTTTTTTTATTTTCATTGGACTCGCTTTACTCGCATTCTTTGTTGACCCATCTGTTGCAGGGCATGTTAGTATTTTTGCAACAATAATTCTTTAACTGCATTTGGAAGTGTTGTAAAACTTAAAAAAATTGTACGAATGTCTGTTGTTGCTTGTAGTTTTTGTAGTTTATTTACACCTTGTTTTTGTATTTATTGTATTTTCTGTAGTTGTTGTTGTCTTGTAGAAAAAAAAAATAAAAAATAGGTTGCAGAGCAGCATCATCTCCTTTATTTACCAGTTTGATTTTCTAGTTGCTACCGTTGATGTTAGTTGGCTGGTAGTGATATTTTCAATGTTGACTATTTGTGTTTTATTACATTTTTATAAGAATTATTGTAAATTTTTGTATGTTGTTGTTGTTGCTTGTTTATTTAACTTCCTTATTTGTAGGACTTTAAGAGAATTTTATATTACAAAGTCCTTAAACTAGTTTTGATTAAGATATAGAAATGGTGTTTATTTTATAATAAATAAAAAATTATCAGATTAGCATTTTTATAAATATTTATTAGTTCGATGAAATGTTTTAGAAAATTTATTAATTTGTTTAAGCTTAAAGGGCATATTAAATAATTGAAAACAAATTTATTATTAATTGCCTATAAATTATTTCTCAAATACCGCTTTAAGTTGTGTGGCGTTAAATTTTTCATTTTCCATGGAATTTGAAATGTTTTAAACATTTTCTCCATAAATTTTTTTGTTACAACTTCAAGTAGTTTATTAATTAATCTATAATTACACTCATAATAAACAATAAAGTTTTTTTTTTAATTTTATTTCCCATCATAATTTCGTTACTACTTTGGTTCGGTTCGGTTCAATTCAAAAGTTCATTTTTCATTTGTTTATTAATTTTATTTCATATGTAATTTGATTAATAATAGAATAATATACTTACTACATGGAAAATAATCACAATAGAAAAGAAATCATGTTGCATGTAGCTTCCATTAATCTATTAAGTTACCGTTTTTCGTTGTTTCTTTTATTTAAACGAAAAAAAGAAAGAAAAAAATCATTCATTGAATACAATGTAAACCAGTGAAGGGACAGACAATCGGACAGACTTTCCTATGTATTGCTTCAAAAGTGCTTTTTATGTTTAAACTTATTCTAAAGTTCTAAAAAAAAATCTTTAGTTTTTTTCTCTCTATCAGTTTATTAGTTTTAAAATTGTTTTATGTATGAGTTTTTAACCTTCTGCAGGTTTATTGTTTAAACTACAATATTTCTTTTTATTATTACTTTTTTTTCAAAATTTTATTCGAATTTATATGCTTTTTTTGTGTGAGATAATGTGGGAAAATTTTATTTTTTTATTATTTTCTAAAAGACGAAAACAACTCTTTATTATCTGCGTTTTAATGTTATTTACAGAAATAGTGTTTGCTACTTGTGGCACGCTATTAATATTTGATTTTTTTTAGATTAATAAGACCTTTAATAAGAGAAAATGTTTCAAGCTTTTTCTTTTCTAATTTAATTTAGAGCTTGTTTAAGGGATTAAAAAGAAATAAGTTAATTAATGTAAGATTAGTAGTTGTATTTTTTTTTAGTTTAATACAGAAAAAGAATAACTAATATCACAGTAGTACTTGTTGCAGACTACAGATGATTCCATAGCCCGGACTATAGACTATTCTATGGTGCAGATTATAAACTATTCTATAGTCCAGACTATAAACTATTCTATGGTCCAGACTATAGACTATTCTATAGCAAACCTTATAGACTACTCTATAGTCCAGACTATTCTATAACAAACACTATAGACTATTCTGTAGTCCATACCATAGACTATTCTGTAGTCCATACCATAGACTATTCTATAATCCAGACTATAGACTATTCTATAGTCCAGAATATAGACTATTCTATAGTCCAGAATATGGACTATTATATAGTCCAAACTATAGACTATTTCTTAGTCCAAACTATAAACTATTCCATAGTCCACCTATAGACTATTCTATAGTCTATTCTGTAGTCCAGACTATGGACTATTTTATAGTACATACCAGAGACTATTTTAAAGTCCAGACTATAGACTATTTCTTAGTCCAAACTATAAACTATTCTATAGTCCAAACTATAGACTATTTCTTAGTCCAAACTATAGACTATTCTACCGTCCAAACTATAAACTATTCTAAAGTCCAAACAATAAACTATTCTATAGTCCAAACTATAAACTATTCTATACTTTAAACTATAGACTATTCTACAGTCCAGACTATTATATAACAAACACTATAGCCTATTCTATAATCCAGACTATAGACTATTTTATAGTCCAGCCTATAGACTATTTTATAGTCCAGACCATAGACGACTATTCTATAGTTCATACCATAGACTATTCTATATTCCAAACTATAGCCCACCTTATAGTCCACACTGTATACTCTCCCATACTCCAGACTGTAGACTATACACTATTCTATAGTCCATACTTTAGTCTATTTTATAGTCCACACTATTCACTATTCCATAATCCAGACTAAAAACTATTTAATAGTCCAGACTTTTGGCTTCCCTTTAGTCCAGACTAAAGAATGCTCTCGTTACATAATTTAAAATAAAAGCAGAATGCTGTAACATTCTTGCATCATAAAATATCATATAACAAAAATTAGCACAAAAAGTGCGTGTACATTAGTATTAAAATCTTTTAAAAGAACAACAAATTTTAAAATAGAACAACTGCTATATATGTTCTTAGTCATATTGTAAAAAATTCCTTTTAACTGTTTAAGAAATTCTCAGCTAAAAAAAAGTAAAACAAAAAATCGACATAATTTTTCAACCACATTTTAAACTAAATTTACATTTAATTTTATTATACTCTCATACTACTATTTATGATCAAATATTAAAAAAGTACTCATATATACTTTATATATGTGAAGACGCTTTAAAGTTTACTGCTTATGCAGCAGTCTATGTACAGATTCTCACAATCAGTACAAGTATTTAGCCATTTTTCAATGAGGCAGAAAATGTAACCTATGTGAAGTAAAAGAAGATAAAAAAGAAAAGAAATCGAATTAAATGATGCTATCTACCTACAATTGCTACTACTTCCACTTCGTGTACTAATACTAAAACTACTGCTAAGCCTGCCACATATTCTAAAACAATTTTTACCACATTTATTTCTGCCACTACTTTTGGCATCAATTACTTCACTCCACAGAAAGAGAACAAACACACGAAATCCACACATCTTTACCACAGAGACACAAATATTTGTGTATTCGTTTTTAGCTGTAGTTCTGCTGGAAATAGTACATGATACAAACATATTTTTCCTTAGAGGCGGCATTTTGGTTACATGTGTTTCAACTGTTTAAATGTTAAATATTTCTTTCTATTTTAAATTTTGGAGGATGCAACCCAACATTAGTAACAATTTAGCATTTATTGTATATTTAATGTTGCTTTGGGACTGCGAGTGTGTGTTTGTGAATGTAGCAAAATATGCAAAAATTACCACCAAAGTTTCCAAACAAAATCAAGATGTAAAAAAGTAAAACGACTGAAAGAAGTAACAAGTATTAGATATTTTTTTCTATTTACAAATCAGGAATACAAATGCCTCAAATTCATTCAAATACACAAAACAACATTAGAAAATGTTCAAAAATACCACAAGGTAATATTACAACAACATTTGTGTAGAAAATATTTTAAAAAATATTTCAACAACAACATAGATATGATTCCGTTATAATGGACTAAAAGGTAGTTCTTAAAGTGAACCGTAAAACAATCCCTAGAAGTGATTATAATCAGGAATAAAGACAGTTTTAAATTCCTTACATAGACTTATATAGCCCATGAAATGTGTTATAAAATAATCCATTTTATGGACTATGGACTAGTGCATTCTATGGAAATAAACACACATTTTATGGACTATAAATTTTATTCCATATTTCATTTTATGGACTATCAAATAATTCACTTTTTGGACTATCAAATAATCCATTCTAAGGACTATCAAATAATCTATTTTAAGGACTATGAAATATTCGATTTTATGGACTATAAAATAGTCCATTTTTGATTCATAAAATAATCTAATTTATGGACTTTGACTTTAAAATAGTTCCTTCTATGGACTATATAAATTTATAAAAATCAGGACTATGAACTAGGTTATAGTCTGGACTATAGAATTGTCAACAGTATAGACTATAAAATAGTCAACAGTGTGGACTATAAAATAGTTAACAGTTTGGACTATAGAATAGTCTGGACCATAAAATAGTCTATAGTCAGAACTATAGAATAGTCTATAGTCTGGACTATATAGTAGTTTATATTATGGAATATAGAATAGTCTTTAGTATGGACTATAGAATGGTCTATAGTATAGAGTATAGAATAGTCTATAGTATGGACTATAGAATAGCCTATAGTCTGGACTATATAGTAGCCTATAGTCAAGACTATAGAATAGTCTTTAGTATGGACTATAAAATAGTCTATAGTCAAGATTATAGTATGGACTATAGAATAGTCTATAGTCAGGAATATAGAATAGTCTACAGAATTGTCTGTAGACAAGACTATAGAATGGTCAGCAGTATAGAACAATCTATGGTATGGACTATAGAATAGCCTTTAGTCTGGACAATAAAATTGCCTCTGGTCTGTACTTTTCAATAGTCTGTGGTATGTACTATAGAATAGTCAATAGTCTGATCTGTAAAATAGGTTATAGTCTGGACTATGGGATATGCTCTAATTTGAACTATTACCTGGACTTTAGAATAGTCTGTAGTGTGGACTTAATAAACGTTAATCTGGACTACTATGCTTCTGACTATCACTCATATAGTTATTTTTTTCTTCTTATTTTTTCCCATTATTTTTTTAGTTTTATAAAAATCTCATGATAGTAAATTTAATTTAAAAAAAAGTGCTGAAAATTTTTAGTTATAAAAAAAACTAATAAAATCTACTTACCACTAGTTTCTTGTTCATATTGTTGCATGACCATACTAAAAATGAGATGCAAAAGTTGCAACTTAAAATATAACTTAAAAATTCGTTTAAAAGCTTTATACAGTAAACCAAGAGGAAACAACAACAACAAAAAAACTGTAAATACCAACTTAGTAAATTACTGCTGGCATTTTTAACATTATTATTACAAAAACAACTGCAACAACAATAACAGCCTCATATAAAGTCCATTTAGGTAGAAAAAATCTGATTAGAGTCGTAATATGAAAAAAACAGTAAAAGAAACATTGAATAAAGCCTGATGATGAGCAAAAACAAAAAAAGTAAAGTTCAAGTTCATTTTAAAGTTGCTTTTGTGTTGGTTAAATGTTTTCTAAAAACCTTGTAGTTGGTTTAAGGAAGCAACATAAAAGAAACTACAGTTAGAAGTTTAAATAAACATTTAAAATCTCAATATTTCTGTACTACAAATGGATGACTGATAAATCTGATCTCTTTCTCGATTTAGTAGATAAAATCAGCTTTAAATCGTTTCAGTTTATAATGATTTTTTATTTATAGTTCCTAATGAATATTATGACATTTTTATTACCATCACGATCACAAATCTTATCATTAAATTACTACACTTTCATTTTAGAGTAGGGCATGCAAAATATGGTCTTCATTTTTTAGTTAATTTGAAATCTCTATAAATGTCTTGATTTTGCTTGATGTTTTTTTGTTTTTCCTTTTAAGTGCACTGTACACTTTGTGGCTAATAATGACTTTTTGATGCACCCAATTGAAGATCATGATCTTTTTTTTTTTTTTAAGGCGCAATGATGAATCATAAAACTGAAACAAATAAAACAATAAAAGCTGCAAACAACAATACTCTAATGCATTTATAACAACAATGGTTTATTGTTAATAAAGTTTGGAAAAAAAGGAAAATAACAACAATTTCACAAAAAAAATCTTTAGAAAGTAAAAATAATAAAATTTAAATGCATTAAAAAATAACACCCAGAATCATTAATTAAAAATGAGTGAAATAAATAAATTGAAAGCGAATTTTATGTTTATTTTAAATAAAATTATAATCAAGTTGACGTCAAGATAGAAAAAAAAAGAGTTATCAATTTAAAATCTACATAAAACAAGATGATATATACATAAAAATAAAAACCAAAAACATTTTATTAAAGTAGATAATTGAAGGGTTATGTTCAGACTGAGAAAGTTTAAAGAGATTTAATTTAATTTACTAATTAATTAGGTATAATAAAATTAACAATATCATCTTATTTATATATTGTGATTTGAAATTGCGAACATAAAGAAAATAAAATAAACATGAAGAAATACGTTATTATTAGTTGAATAGTGAAAATATGCATATAGTGTCGACTATAGTTTTTTTTATAGTCTCGACTATAGTCTTGTCTATAATCTCTACAATAGTCTTACCAATATTCTCGACTATAGTTTTGCATATAGTCTTGCCTATTGTCTCGACTATAGTTTTACCTATAGTATTGTCTCGTTAATAGTTTTGTCTATAGTTTTGCCTCCAGTCTCGACTATAGTCTTGACTACAGTCTCGATTATAGTCCTACCTATATTCTCGAATATAGCTTTGCCTATAGTCTTTACTATAGTCTCGACTATAGTCTTGTCTATAGATTCTCCCTTAGTATTGTCTATAGTCTTGCCTATAGTCTTGACTTCAGTCTCGACTATAGTCTTACCTATAGTCTTGCCTGCAGTCTCGGCTATAGTCTTGCCTGCAGTCTCGGCTATAGTCTTGCCTGCAGTCTTGTCTATAGTCTCGACTATTTTTTCGCCTAAAGGCTCGACTATAGTCTTGTCTGTATTCTCGGCTATAGTCTTTCCTGTAGTATCGATTATAGTATTGCCTCTAGCCTTGATTATATCCTTGCCCATAGTCTCGACTATAGTCTTGCCTATAGTTTCGACTATAGTCTTGCCTATAGTCGCGACTATAGTCTTGCCTATAGTCTCGACTATAGTTTTGTCTATAGTCTCAACTATAGTCTTGCCCATAGTCTTGAGTCTCGACTATAGGCTTGCCTATAGTCACGACTATAGTATTGTATAGTCTGTAGTCTCGACTATAGTCATGACTATAGTTTTGACTATAGTCATGACTATAGTTTTGACTATAGTCTATAGTTTTAGCTATAGTCTCGCCTATAGTTTTGCCTATAGTTTCGCCTATAGTCTCGATTATAGTTTTACCTATAGTCTTGTCTACAGTTTTGACTATAGTGCTGCCTATAGTCTCAACTATAGTCTTGTCTATAGTCTCGATTATAGTGTTGTCTCGACTATAGTTTTGCCCATAGTACCGTCTATAATCCCGACTATAGTCTTGCCTATAGTACCGTCTATAATCTTGACTATATTCTATGAAGAATGTTTGTCACAGCAATAACACAATAATATCAATTACAAAGTTTTGTTCACTCTCCTAGGCCGTTTAATTTTTTTTTTTTTTTTTTTTTTGCAATAAATAATAAATTGATTGTTATTTTCTTGTTTTTGTTCTAAACAAATTTACTTTTCTTGTTACTTGCCATTTTAAATTACACTCAAAGAGCTGTGTTTGTGATTATCAAGATTGTTGCAACAATGTTGCAACTTACAAATTTTTTTAAAATGCTAAGAAAGCAAGTGATTTTTCTTTTTATTGTTTACTAAAGACATTAATAATAGTAATGTTGCACCTTTTTGCGTTTTTATATTTCTGGTTTAGCAAAGAATAAATTTTACTTTTAATATTCGTGTGAATTTGATAAAAATTTTAACTTGGAGTTTAACAAAAAGAAATCTATAAAACATTTGTTTGACAACATTTATTAATTTTAAACTTCTTAAGATTCAGTTAAGGATTATTAAACTGATAATAATCAATATAAATCTATAAATGATAATTTATCAATTAAAAAATTTCCCCAAAAATCAGGTGATTTTCTTTAACTATTCATTAAACTAAAATAATTTTCAAATTTTCCATATATTTTCATTTTTTTTAAATATTCTTGCCCCCAAACTATTTGCATTGTTTATGACAAACGGAGTCATTTTAAACCAAAATTTTAAATATAATTGCTATAAACTAAGCATACATTTGCATCATATTAAAACAAGAGCAATGCATGCAACATTCACATCCTCCTCAAAACCTAAACATAATACAAACACCAAAACAGACAATTGTAATGTAAAATAATGACTTCTAGTTATCTTGTAGAATATTTAAAAAAAAGAAAAGAAATATTTAAAAAGAATACAAAGAAAGAAAACCGCTTAAAGCATTTTAAACTTGAAATTGAAAATTTCAAAAGCAATAACTGTAATTATTAAATAACAAAAAAAAAACATGCAACATTAAGAGAAAAATAAGCAACATACAACATACTCGTATCATTACATATTTCATGTCAATTAAGACCCTAAAAAAATTCTAAAACTGGAAAAACTTAAATTAAATCATAATCATTTTTCATTCTCTAAATCACTCGAAATATAAAAAAAAAACATTTACCACATATTTAAGTAATAATATTTTAACAACCGAAAATGTCATGTCATTGAACTTGTTTTTCCCAAAACAAAGTTTTTTTTTATTTTTTTTTTTTTTCCTAAATATAAATTACAAAAATATAAAAACAATTATCATAAGACGAACATGCTTAAGGCGAAATAAAAACGGTGCAATAACCCAAATTTTTATGACCCATAGTGGTAAACAATAACAAGAACTAACATATACAACTTGTTGAAAGAATTTTAGAAAAAAAATTACATAAAAATAAATACTCGTAACACTTAAATCATTTTAAAGGGACACCAAAAAATAAAAATAAAAAAATAAAAAAAATTACTGAAAAATATAAGACCCATACTCACGCGATTTACCACTAACTACAGTTGAATAGTTAAATACAGTCGGGGAGAGAGAAATAGCAAATATTATTAAATATTACATATTTTTAAGTGAACGATATGATCAATCATTAGGCATTCTTCTTAAAATTTTACAGTGCAGTTTTAAAACTAAAAAAAACTCATATTTTTTAAAATACTTTCCAATAACCTTGTTTTATCATTTATGTATCGTTAAAGCCGTTAGAAAAATAATTGGAAACTTTGAAACTAAGAGGTCGTTTTTATTTCCACGGTCTCGACTTTATTATTGTCTATGGTTTCGACTGTATTTTGGTCTTTAGTCTCTACTATAATTTCGACGAAATACCTGTCCATAGCTTCGACTATAATACCGGCTTTATTATATATAGTCCATAGATAAACCATATAAAAACTATTATCGACAATACATTTGTATATGGTCTCAACTATATAATTGTCTATAACATCGGCTATTGTCTTGAATTTAGTGTCGACTATAGTCTATATGCTCAACTATAATCTTGTTCATGTCTCGACTATATTTTTATCAATAAAAGTCTCTATTATATTCTAGTCTATAGTTTCGACTATAATTTTGCCTATAGTCTCAACTATATTCTTATCTATAGTCTCGACTATATTCTTGTCCATAGTCTAAACTGTATTCTTGATTATAGTCCCGACTATAATCTTTTTTATAGTTTCGACTATATTTCTGTATATATTCTCGACTATATTCTTGTTCATAGTCTCAAATATATTCTTGTCCATAGTCTCGACTTTATTCTTGTTAAAAGTTTCAACTATAATCTTGTCTATAGTTTCGACTATGTTCTTGTCTATAGTATTGGCTATATTCCTGTCTATAGTGTCGACTATATTTTTGTCTGTAGTCTCGACTATATTCTTGTCTATAGTCTCGACTATATACTTGTCCATAGTCTCAACTATATTCTTGTCCATAATCTCGACTATATTCTTGTCTATAGTCTCGACTATATTCTTGTCTATAGTCTAAACTATATTCTTATCTATAGTATCGAATATATTCTTGTCCATAGTCTAAACTGTATTCTTGATTATAGTTTCGACTATATTCTCGATTATATTCCTGTCCATAGTCTTTACTATATTCTTGTTTATAGTTTAGACTATATTCCTGTCTATAGTGTCGACTATATTCTTATCTATAGTCTCGACTATTTTCTTATCTATAGTCTCGACTATATTCTTGTCTATAGTCTCGACTATGTACTTGTCCATAGTCTCAACTATATTCTTGTCCATAATATCGACTATATTCTTGTCTATAGTCTCGACTATATTCTTGTCTATAGTCTCTACTATATTCCTGTCTATAGTCTCGACTATATTCTTGTCCATAGTCTCAAATATATTCTTGTTCATAATCTCGACTATATTCTTCTCCATAGTCTCAACTATATTCTTGTTCATAATCTCGACTATATTCTTGTTAATAGTCTCGACTATATTCTTGTCTTCTTATCTATAATATAATATCGAATATATTCTTGTTCATAATTTAAACTGTATTCTTGATTATAGTTTCGACTATGTTCTCGATTATATTCCTGTCTATAGTCTCTACTATATTCCTGTCTATAGTCTCTACTATATTCCTGTCTATAGTCTCGACTATATTCTTCTCCATAGTCTCAACTATATTCTTGTTCATAATCTCGACTATATTCTTGTTCATAGTCTCGACTATATTCTTGTCTATAGTCTAAACTATATTCTTATCTATAATATCGAATATATTCTTGTCCATAATCTAAACTGTATTCTTGATTATAGTTTCGACTATATTCTCGATTATATTCCTGTCTATAGACTCAACTACATTCCTGTCTATAGTCTCGACTATATTCTTGTCCATAGTCTCGACTATATTCTTGTCTATAGTCTCGACTATATTCTTGTCTATAGTCTCGACTATAATCTTGTCTATAGTCTCGACTATATTCCTGTTTATAATTCCTGTGCCTAGTCTCGACTATATTCTTGTCTATAGTCTCGACTATATACTGGTCCATAGTCTCAACTATATTCTATAGTGTCGACTATATTCTTGTATATAGTGTCGACTATATTCTTGTCTATAGTCTCGACTATATTCTTGTCTATAGTCTCGACTATATACTTGTCCATAGTCTCAACTAAATTCTTGTCCATAATCTCGACTATATTCCTGTCCATAGTCTCGACTATATTCTTGTCTATAGTCTCTACTATATTCCTGTCTATAGTCTCGACTATATTCTTGTCTATAGTCTCGACTATAATCTTGTATATAGTCTCGACTATATTCCTGTTTATAACCTCAACTATATTCCTGTTCCTAGTCTCGACTATGTTCTTGTCTATAGTCTCGACTATATTATTATTGTCCATAAACTCGTCTATAGTCCTGTCTTTATTGACTTTATTATCTCTATACTATCGTCTAGTTGATATTTTATAAATTAGAAATAAACTTTAGAATCACAAAAAAAGGTTTTTTTTTTTCATTAAATTCTATACAATTCCCACCATAAATATGATTGTCCCAGAGATTACTAAATACCGTGTGTGTGTGTGTTTTTTTTTTTCTGTATTAGTATGAGTTTTGTTTTTACGCCTAAACAGGTGATAATTTCCGGTTATAGAATTTTTATCATTTACAGTTTATGACATTCAAATGGCCAATTACAATAGCGTTCATGCACTCAACCGTCATACAACATATTTTCACAGTCTGTGGTCTTATTTTGATATCAAAAATATGCACTAATTTTTGTAATCTTCGTAATGATTGAAATAAAAATAAATGAAATAATTACAATAACCATAATTATTTTATGTAATGATACATACTATTATAAATCTAGTAATAATAAAGGAAATTTCTTGAATCTTTCATTTATTTTCCTCCATCGCACTTTTAAAAATATAACAGAAAAAGAAAATGTGTTAAAACAATTGTGTTAAAAAAATACAACCCCCTGCCACATTTTCTTAAAACACGATTCATATAAATATTTCTAGTTATTTGTAGCCTGTTTTAGATATCAGTCAATTATAATGACTGATTCATTACACCGGCCAACTGACACTTGTGCCATGGAGTAGGCTGATGGTGATGACGGTGTGTATCATCATCATCATTACCAACGTGCAACAAAATTATGATACATTTAATGTGTTTTTTTTTCATAGTTGTCGGTTTATTAATATTGCATTCGCATTGTTAGATGGTCAATAGTCATGCAAATGACAAATTATTATATACACTTCTTTTTTTATTTATTAAAGTTTTTTTATAAACATTTACCTAGTGCAGTGCACGCATATGTTTCTTTTTTTTGCTACAAACAAAACTGAACATGTTTTTCGTAATTTTCATACTAAAATTACATGGAAATAGTAGTTGAAAACGAGATATGAAAGGAGAATGTGTCAAATAAAGATATATTTTTCATGAACCTGTTATATTGGGCTACTACTTGAATAGACTGCAAAACATGCATACAGAAAATATTTTCTAAAAATCAATAAAGGATCCAGTAGAAAAAGAATCTTATTTTATATATTAGATTTAATTATTACCCTTTAAACTCTTGAGTAATAAATATAATATTTTCACTATTAAGTTAACATTTAAAAAAGTTAATAGAATATACTTTTATGATCATAAGCTGATCTCACACAATATTTTATTTTTCTCCGTTTTCTACCGGCATTATTCTCTTCTTTTCATCAGAAGTTATCTAATGAACGTTCTAAATTGTTCACCAACACAATCTTTAAAACCACATTTTCCCCAACACCAACACCACACAAGATCAAACTAAACAAAAAAAAATATATAAAAAAATAACATCTGGGTAAATATGAAATATTTCTAATAGTGACAATGTATCTAACGGTGGTAAATCATACATAAAATAAAAATAGAAAAAACAATTCATAAGATGCCCCAGTGTTTAAACAGGCTCTGCACATGGTTACTCTTTAACAGTGTGATAATGATCTTTAGTGAAGATCTTGTATTTAGATTCGTTTGATTGTCATACATGATCATTATACCACATTTCTTATCTATGTACTGACCATTGATATAAGTATTTATAGAAACAAGATAAACAACAAATAATAATTCATTTTTGTTGTTGTCTTTTTTATATTTTATTATTTTAATTGTTTATAAGCGGTCGTTTGATCTAAAGTTATGTTCTTTTGGGGAGTCAAATTAAAAATTGTCATTAGGAAATTTTAAATTGAAATTTAATTGAGGTTTTAAGAGAAAAAACAAATATAAGTAACTTCAAGATTCTTACCAAACTTTTATAAAATGTTGTCTGTTGTTTAGTTCATAGTCAAGCCAAATATGTAGTCCGTAGCGCAGTCTAGTAATGCACACGAGTTGACAGTTAAAGCTATAGTCTAGTGCATATTCCAAGCTATAGTTTATTATATTTTCTGGCTTATAAATAATACTAGCTTGTAGTTCCTTTCATTTATAGCCTAAAATAATACTGTAAATTAGTAATAGTCTCAATTGTAGTCTTGTCTATATAGTATTGATTGTAATCTCGATTATAGCTTATAATCTCAACTGTAGTCTCGTTTATTAACCTAGTTATAGTCTCGACTATAATATTATTTGTAGCCTCGACTATAGTCTTGTTTGTAGTTTCGATTACATTCTCGATTGTAGCTTGGACTACAATCTTGCTTATAGCCACGACAACAGTTTTGTTTATAGTCTCGTCTGTATTTAATAGTCTTGACTATATTATATATCTCGACTATAGTATATGGTCTGGACTATAGTTTGTAGTCTCGACTATAGCCTTTATTATAGCCTCGACTATAATTTACAGTCTCAACTATTGTTTATAGTCTAGATTGTAGTCTCACTATAGTCTTGTTTGTTGTTATGACAATAGTCTTGTTGATAGCCTCTACTGTATGCAATAGTCTCGATTATAGCTCTATAGCTCGACTATGCTCTTGACTTTAGTATATGGTCTGGACTATAGTATATCGAGTATATATTTATAGTCTCGACTAAAGTTTATAGTCTTAACTATAGCTTACAGTCTCGACTATAGTCTATAGTCTCGATTGTAGTTTATAGTCTCATTATAGTCTTGTTTTTAGTCTCGGCTATAGTTTTTATTATAGTCTCGATTAAAGTTCATAGCCTCGGCTATAGTTTATAGTCTCGACTATAGTTTATACTTTTGACTATAGTTTATAGTTTCGACTATAGTTTATAGTGTCGACAATAGCTTACAGTCTCGACTATATTTTATAGTCTCAACAGTAGTCTTTATTATACTCCCAATATAGTCTCTTGTTAATGGAGTTAGTAGAGTGTTAATATTGTCTTGTTTATAGTCTCAACAGTAGTATTGATTATAGTCTCGACTATAGCTTTCGACTAATGTCTTGCTTTTAGTCTCGACTATAGTCTTGAGTCTAGATTATAGTCTTGTTTATAGTCTTTTTTTATAGTCTCGACAATAATCTCGACTATAGCCTTGTTTATAGATTCGATAGTAGTCTTGTTTTAGTCTGGACTCTAGTGTTGTTTTTAGTCTCGACAACGTATAATATCCTCGACTATATACAATAGCCCGACTATAGTATATAGTCTCGACTATGTACTGTATTATCGACTATAGTCTTCATTAAAGTCAAAACTATAATGTTTATTATAGTCAATACTATAGTCTTTATTACAGTCAGGACTATAGTCTTTATTATAGACTATAGTCTTGTTTATAGTCTCGACTATAGTCTTATTTATAATTAGTAGCTCTATAGCTCGACTATGCTCTTGACTTTAGTATATGGTCTGGACTATAGTATATCGAGTATATATTTATAGTCTCGACTAAACTTTATAGTCTTAACTATAGCTTACAGTCTCGACTATAGTTTATAGTCTCGATTGTAGTTTATAGTCTCATTATAGTCTTGTTTTTAGTCTCGGCTATAGTTTTTATTATAGTCTCGATTAAAGTTCATAGCCTCGACTATAGTTTATAGTCTCGACTATAGTTTATAGTTTTGACTATAGTTCATAGTTTCGACTATAGTTTATAGTGTCGACAATAGCTTACAGTCTCGACTATATTTTATAGTCTCTACAGTAGTCTTTATTATACTCCCAATATAGTCTTGTTAATGGAGTTAGTCTTGTTAGTAGAGTGTTAATATTGTCTTGTTTATAGTCTCAACAGTAGTATTGATTATAGTCTCGACTATAATTTCGACTATAGTTTTGTTTATAGTCTCGACTATATATAATAGTCTCGACAACATATATAATAATCTCGACTATATATAATAGTGTCGACTATAGTATATGGTCTCGACTATAGTTTATAGTGTGGACTATAGTCCTTTTTATTGTCTCGAGTTTATTTTATAGTTTCTCCTATAGTTTAAGTCTTGACAATAGCTTTCGACTAATGTCTTGCTTTTAGTCTCGACTATAGTATTGAGTCTAGATTATAGTCTTTTTTATAGTCTCGACAATAATCTCGACTATAGCCTTGTTTATAGATTCGATAGTAGTCTTGTTTTTAGTCTCGACTCTAGTGTTGTTTATAGTCTCGACAACGTATAATATCCTCGACTGTATATAATAGTCCAAATATAGTATATAGTCTCGACTATGTACTGTATTATCGACTATAGTCTTTATTATAGTCAAAACTATAATCTTTATTATAGTCAGGACTATAGTCTTTATTATAGACTATGGTCTTGTTTATAGCCTCGACTATAATCTTATTTATAATATAGTAGCCAATATCTTCATCTTTTTTTCTATTATTCTATTTAGCTTCTGTTATGCAACATCTATCATATTAAGCCCAGAAATTACACTAATAGTTAAAACATTTATACAACTGTATCACACAGTTCTAACATGTGTCCAGATTTATTGAAAACAGCAGGAGTTTTAAATAAATTTAATTTATATTAAAAGAGCACAATTCAGTAGCACTTGCGGTATAATGTTACAGATAAAATTTATACAATAAAATATAATACTTTTTCCCAATAGTCAATAGTTAGTAAATCAATTATTCTTAGTGGAAAGCAGTTTAATTTAAATGATAAAATAATTTCAGAAATAGTTTTACTTTAACAATTCTATAAATATCTATCTCAACTTGTATAAAGTTTATTCCATACAATTAAACATTTGAATCGATAACGAAAAAACAAAAAGTTGTTAACATCTTGTTAAGTTCTGTAAAGTAATTTGAATTTAGCAGTTAAAATAAAAAACGAAGAAGAATATGTGGCCAATAACTTTTAACATGTTGCACATTTTTCTTGTTGTTGCTCTGTTCCTGTTTTAAATTTAATTTGTAAAGCAGTTATATAATCAATTTAAAAAATACAGAAAATTCTCTTAACAACTATGAGGAACATATCATAATGTAGGAAAAAAAAAAAAATAAAATAATAAAAAAAACCAACTGTTTTAGTTAATGTAAATAGTTTGTAGTTGGACTTGAAACTGTGCAACACTTAAGTGTAAATTATTACTTGTTTTTAATGTTTTTGTGTAGAAAAAATATTCATAGCATTTAATTTTAAAAGCAGATAGCAATACAATGCTAAAGCTATTGACAAATATTTCAATGTTTGGCTTTTTTTATTAAATATTTGGTAGTTCATTAAACTATTTTTTTTTTTTTCAAGCTAGTCAAATATAATCAAATTAGTCTAAAAAATAAACTGTAAACTGCATAATTCATGCTTATGTAAATAATCTTTATAGTCGTATTTATAGGAAAATTCATGAAATAGTTTACATTACAATTTAGTCTATTTTATAGTCCAGTTAATTAATCAGTAGTCAAGTTTATAGACTGGACTACAGTCTTGTTCATATTAGTGATTACAGGCTGTAGCCCTAATTATAGTATTAACTATAGTCTAGATTATAGTTTAGATTCAAGTTTTGACTATAGTCTGGGCTATTGTCTCGACTATACTCTGAACAATATAATATAGCTTATAGCACTGACTATAGTCTAACTTATAGTCTCGACTATAGTCTTGGTTACAGTTTCGACTATAGTCTTGCTTATTATTAATAATAATAAAACCATACAGTATCAACTATAGTATGGTTTTGGTTATAGTATTGATAGTTATAGTTTTAGTTATATTATTGACTATAGTCTATCTTATAGTATTGATTGATGTCTTCCTGAAGTCTTGCTTATAGTCTCGACTATAGTTTTGCTTAGACTCTTGTTTATAGTCTCGATTGTGTTCTCATCTGCAGTCTGAACTACAGCACAAGACTATTGTCTTGTTTAAAATAATATCTGGACTATGGTCTTATTTATAGTGTTGATTTTAGTCTTTACTACAATCTCAATAATATTCTAGGTCATAATCTCAACTATAGTTTTGCTTATAGTCTAGATTATAGTTTTAGTTACAGTTTGGATTTAGTCTTGCCTACAGTCTCAACTATTGTCATGTTTATAACATTGATTATAATAGTGATTGTAGTCTTTAATTTGATATCGGCTATAGTTTAAATTTGTTTGTAGTTATAGTCTTTTTTATAGTCCTGTTCTTAGTTTCGATTATAGTTTTGCTTATAGTGTTGTTTATAGTCTCGGCCAGTTTTTAGTCTCAACTATTGTCTTTTTTATAGCCTCGACTGTAGTCGAACTATGTATTTATTTACAACATTGGCTTTATTCTCAATAATATAGTCTCACATATCGTTAAGTCTATAGTCTGAACTAATTTCTTGTTCATTGTATCGATTATAGTCTAGTGTATGATATTGACTATAGTCTTTAATATAGTCTCAATTATAATCTCGCTTATAGTCTCAACTATAGTTTTGTTTATTGACTGGACTTAGACTTTAATCAAGTTTGTTGACTGGACTTAGACTTTAATCACAATTATTGTCTTATTTATACTATTGAATTTATTCTTAATAATATAGGCTCGACTATAGTTAAGTCTATAAGCTGCGCCAATTTATTTTTGTAGTCTCGACTATAGTTTAGTTTATATTATAGTCTCAACTATAGTCTAGCTTATAGTATCGACTATAGTCTTGTTTATAGACTCTACTTAGACTTGTCTTTAATCACAATTATTGTCTTATTTATACTATTGGCTTTATTCTCAATAATATAATCTCGACTATAGTTAAGTCTAGTTTAGTTTGTATTTTAGCCTAAACAATATGTAGTCTTACTTATGATCAATTTTATAGTCTAGTTTATTGCGAGTTTTAGTTTATAGAATATTGTTAAGTATTTTCTTTAGTTTATAAGCCACATATATTCTGCAGTTTTTACTAGATTATAACATAACCACATAACCGCTTTGTCAAAAATGTAGTTTATTATTTAATTTTTGCTATAGTTTATGGTCATGTTTATAGCTCATTTTATAGTCTAGAAAAAATATTAGTTTATAGCTTAATTTATAGTAATTTGTATAGTCCTCCCAATAGTCTAGTTTGTAGTTAGGACTATTATATATTATATAGTATATTATCACTATGTATATGTATAGTATATATAGTCTATGGTTTAATATTGTTTTCATTATGACAGAAACTTTTTGGCAACTACAAAATTCTATTAAAATATTTTCCAATATTTAGTTTTTTTTTTTCTCTAAGCAGCATCATGACCTTCATATTTCTAACTAACAAACTATCAAAATAAGTAGCAATTGAAAAGAAAAAAAATCATCATACCTACTTTCTTTTCTTCAAAATAATTTTCACATACTTTTGACATCAATTCACCTCAATTTAACACCAAAAACAACAACTACTACTACTATAAAAGCAGCAACAAATAGCAGGCAACAAAAAACTGATTGATATGAAATTGAAATAAAAAGTGGTTGCAAATGATAAATTAACAAATAAATATAGACAAAGGAATGAAAGGGGAAAATCATAAGAAATTCAATGGTATGTCAAATTAATGAGAAAAAAAAAAAGATTTGCTCATTTAGAAATTGATGTCATTGAGGTTTTTCAACTTCAAGGCCCTTGTTTTTCTTTTATCTACCCCCTTATCCCTCCTTTACTGTGTCAATTGCTGTAACTCATTATGAATTTTCTCCATTTTATGGCAAATTGTAGATTTTATTACTTACATTTGGATACATGAAATCAACACCTCATAAATCAGTAAAAACAAAAAATTACTGTTAGTTGATTTTAATAGTAGTCGTAATAGTAGTGGTGGGTAGGTTGTTAAGTAGTAGTTAGGCTGGATATGAACAACGATCGTAAGTGAAGATGAAATATTCAATAAGTGTTTGGTGGCAAGAAGAATGCAACAACAGTTGTAGTTGTATTCAATATTGAAAAATTGTAAATAAACCTCAATGAAAAATTTCTTTCGTCATAAATGTAATGAATAATTTAAGAAAGAAAAAAGGATTTTTTTTTACAATTTTACAGTGGACTAAAAGTATGTAATATGTGTTAACAATTAGGGGAGAGAAACATTTGTTTTGTGATCTTTTATTTTCTTGAAAGGTATATATTAATATTTTCTTTAAAGGAAAGGAAAAGGATTCAAAATTTGTTTAAAAATGGGGTAAAGTTCAAATAATTTTTAGTAGGCAATGATTTTAATTTAAAAAATTTTACATTTCTTTTTTCAATCTTCCCTCAAATGTCTCACTGTTTGTTATATATCATGAGAATCAAATAACTACTTCGACTAAGTTCAGTAAAAGTATTATAAAATTAATATTAGAAAAAAAAGTAACACAGCACCATTATAAACATTATTAAGTTGATGAATAAATAAATTAAGAGAGAAAAAAATGAAAGAAACAATCATGCGAAATAAGAAATTAATCAAACGTGAAGTTAGTCTGTTTATAATAATTTAATACAAACTTTTTTTATTAATATTTTTTATTTTTTTCATACGAACTCAAAACTTAAATGTCTGGCTGATGTTCGTTTGGTGATGATTAAAATCTCAGAGTAAAGTGATGATGACGATGATCATATTTTTATTTTATTTTTTTGTGGCTTTGGTTTGAAGCATTTGAAGATGATGACGATCAAATGTCAAATACAGAAAAATTTTTATAGAAAATATTTTCTATTTATTTTTTTTTATATCATTAGAAATGTCTGTATTAAAATTGTACTCCCAACAAAAATTTAAATGTAGTTACCAACATGCCATAATAAAACCATTGACCCACTTAAGATGATTAACCAAACTATAGAGAGAGAAAAAAAAATCTCCCAGAAGTTAAAAAAAAAAAACTATTAAACAGACGTGCAAAATACTCAACTAGAAACAACAAGAAAACAAGATGAATTTATATAAAAATAGAAAAATTCACACGTTTAGATGCCAAACTTTAAAGTTTTAAATAAATAATTTTAATAATCATCTTCATGAGGATGGTGATGATGATGATAAAGATGATGACATTTGTTGAATGTTAGTTAGTGGTGATGATGTTATTATAATCCCTCAATTTCTATGATTTTCATCTTCTTTAAATGTCATTAATATATTGAATATGATGTGATCATGTTCATCATAATATTATAATAGATTCATAAAGATTAAAATATCCATCAAGTCTTATTAGTTTTCAATGCATTCCTTTCTTTTTGGTTTATTTTTCATCAAAATATTTGTTTCCACTTTTTTTCACACACACGCACACACACACACACAATAGAAAATTCAATTGATTTATTTAGTGATGGGAATTAAATTTTGTTTTGTCAGATTATCACCTAAATATTATATGATATTTTTTCATTTAGTATTTTTTATTAAAAGGCATAATATTAGAAATATGTTGATATAAATATTTTTAAATTTTATCATGTTTAGAATCAATCGAGCAAAAAAAAGTTGAAGCTATTGTTCAAAGAAACATTTTTATTTTGTCCCAAACTTAAAAGTACCTTAAACTGTTACCAGATCATAGTATTTGCTCCCAAATTATGGTAGCATTTATCTTGAAGAGAAATCTGGGGCTTTAAGTAAAATGTGGGCAATTTTAGATAAAATATCAATTAAAATTTAAATATCGAATTTACACAAAAAAAAATTATAAATTTAGAAAACAAACTTTTATAATTTTTTATTCAAAAAAAATATATAAATTTTATCTGTAAATTTTTTTGATTATATTTTTATTAACGAAAAATATTAACAAAATTTATTAAAAAAGTTAAAATTCCTTTCCTTTCTTACAAGAAATTTTCGATAAATTTCCCCTTTTGAATAAGAAATTTCCGTTAAAATTCCATTTTTTATATAAATTTTTCGACGAATTTCCTCATTTTAATAGGAAATTCTCAATAAATTTTCTATTTTTCGATAAATTTCACTTTTTTATAAGAAATTTTCAATAAATTTTCTTTTTATAGAAAAATTTCGATAAATTTATATTTTTAACAGTAAAAGGTTGACAAATTTCCTTTTCCCTATAATTTTCGATAAATGTGGTTTTTTATATAAAATTTTCGATAAAGTTCCGTTTTTCAAAAGATAATTTTTTTTAGTTAGAAATTTTACTCTTTTATATGAAATTTTCTTTTGTTATAAAAGGTTTTCGATAAATTTCCTATTTATTGTTTTAATATATGAAATTTTATTTTTTATAGTCATTTTTTTTTTCTAAGAAAAATTTCGATAAATGTTCCATTTTTATAAGAAATTTTCGATAAATTACTTTTTGTTATAAGAAGTTTTCAAAAAATTTCCTTTTTTCATAGGAAATTTTCGATAAATTTCCTATTTTTTTAATAGGAAATTTTCGATAAATTTCCTATTATTTTTAATAGGAAATTTTCGATAAATTTCCTACTATTTTTAATAGGAAATTTTCGAT
>MINK01187708.1:0-18332 GCA_001735545.1 Phormia regina
ATGGGTAAAAAATTCCAAGACCTAGCAACTCTAACAATAAAAGACCTTTCAAAAAGCCCACACCTAATGCGGGAAACAACTACCTAAGGATTCCTAGTAGAATGTGAGGAAAACTCAGAGCAGAGACTATAATGTACACCACTTTTAATAACTCTATAAAATAGCAAAAGATTATCCAAACTAGTGAAATTTCTCAAATGTAAGCTATCAAAAAAAAAAAAAAAAAAAAAAAAAAAAAAAAAAAAAAAAAAAAAAAAAAAAAAAAAAAAAAGATAATTCTCTGTCCATCAACAGAAATATCAACAACAGATCCAGTATTACCAAATGTTACGGCTTTGGTTTTGGCATAGTTAACACACAATCCGAAAAACAACAAAGAGTATAATTGATATTAAATTCCAGAGGAATACATCATCAGCAAACAGGAAAGAAGTATATACATTAGAGCTTATATGACCAAAAGATCATAAACATATCTTATAAAATAAAAGTGGCCCCAGAACAGATCCTTGGGGAATCCCAAAATATAAAAAGTTAAAAAGTCTTTAAATTTTTTAATCATTATGAAATAAATAACAGAATTAAAAGCCTTATCTCCTGTTTTGACGAGACGAATTTTCCAGTCATCTGGGGGTTAGTTAAGTCAAGCGATACCAAATACGACAGAAAATCTCTGTTTGCACAATCAGGGATAGAATCCGTTAAGTTTAATAAAAATGATGTGGTACTTTGTCCTCGACGGAAAGCAAACCGCGAAGGGGAAAGATCTCTATGGACAAAAGCTAGAATTTGATTGTTAAGAATACGTTCAACAATCTTAGAAATGGCTGGCAAATAGAACTTGGTCTTAAATCATTCAAAGCACTGACAACTCCAGACTTAGAAATCGGTACAACTAAAGCCTTTTTCCAATCAGTATGAAAGACTGATAAAGTTAATATAATATTAATATGGAAAATTAAGATTTCAGATATATATGGGAATATAATTCTAAGAAAAGCACCGCCACCCACAGATTTCGATTTAACTTTGTTTATAACCCGACAATATCCTCAAAACCTACTCCATTGTTAAGTATATAGTTAGGACCAGGCCTTTCCAAAACCTCCACATAGCACACGAATCCATTCCAGAAAATAGTTTGGCAAAATATGTTTTTCTAATATTACAAATGACAATTTTAACACAATATATCTTCCAATCTTCATCGGATCTAGAAGAGCAGAAGGTAGAATATGCTAAATCTCTTAAGGACATAGCTAAAACTATACGATTATCTTTTATCCAATTATCATCTAGTTAGGAATTCGTCTCTTCATAAGAGGAACACAATTGAATAAAGTAAAAATTAAGTAATGTTGTTATTTTTTATTGAAAATAATTCGGATATAAATCTGTAAGTTAAATTATGCGCTTTTAGTAATTTTTGCTGCATATCTTAGTTTTTAGCTAACTTTTATTTCAACTAGAGTTATTCACGGGAAATCCCAGGAATTTCGTAAAAATATCAGTCCCATTATCCCGGGAAATAATGAGGGAATTCCCGGGCTTTCATATGTATGTGGCTATTTTAGTATGTAATGTATTCTTATTGACTTTATTTAATTCATTTGATTTTGTTACAAATTTAAATACCTAAGAAAATATCAAAATAAATTTTAGAGTTTCTATATACTTCATGATTTTTTTATAATAGAATGAAAATAAAAAAATAATTGTTATTTCACCAATAGTTCTTGCAAATTTGTTCATTGGGATCGAAAATAATAAATAATTAAACCAGAAGTAATAATTAATATTTAAAAAGTATATTTATTAAATGATTTGAAAAACGAAATTTGCACGCAAGTGAAAACTCGAATATAGAACTTTAAATAACTTATATTTTATGCAATTGGATCCTTAATCAATTGTCCAAGAGTTGAACATGATGGGAAAATTATTTACTATTAACAACATTAAATTTTGCTAAAAAAAAAATGTAATTAATTGTGAAATGCAAAATAATAGCGATTCTTATTTTATCCACTAGTAAATAAATGACCAAATTTTGTTGTCCATACTCTTTACATGTAGCCTTCATTAGAGATAAGGTGATATTAAACCATATTTGTTTTCATTACATTTTATCAAGGAAAGTTGGTAAAATTAATACTGACCCTTTTTTTTATCGTCATTGAACATTTGCGCTTGAGACTGTGATACCGTTAATGGGATAATATTAAAGGATATTAGTTTTGTATAGGTTCATAACTAAATGTATTTGCAATGATTTGGTATTAAACGTTTTATTGTTTTGCATAAAACATTGTCGAAATCCCGAAACAATTCAAACAAATATACTTGACTCTATTTTTTGTACGTAACCGTGTCTTGAAGTTTTTTACACCCATATAAGGTGAAACGTCAAATAAATCTTGTAAAAATATTCAAGGACCAATGCAAACTAGGAAACAACAATTTTAGCGCCGTTATCTTACATAAGGTAAAATTTTAAAAAATTGGTGGGTATATTTGGACAAGTCGAATATACACAAAATAGTGCACAAACGTAAATTATCGGGATTGATTGAATATATTTTTCTCATTTTCTTAATGTTTGTCATAAATTGTTTCATGAAGAAACCACAGTTTTTATTAGAGTTCCCATTAAGAACCACCTGCAAAAATCATTCAAAATTACACACATTTATTAAATTACACGTACAATTTAAAAATTTGCGAGAATATATAGCCCTTTGACTGCAGAGACTCTCTCGTAAAATATACGATTTCAGATAATTTTTTAGGACTCAAAATTTTATGAGATTTGTGGTAAAATCTGTATCTGTGTATTTACTACGATTTGTGACCAGCGCGTTCTATTATTTACATCCCAACTAGTACATTTTCACAAGACCGATTATTCGAAAAATAGCTTCTTAAAAAAAAATCCGGCTTCGAATACATATTCAATATCATATGTAATAATAATTTATATATAAAGAAAAAGCCATAACGCTCTCCTGCAAGTATGTTATCATTCTAAAAATATTTGTTTTTAGTTATTCACTGAAATTTTTCTTCTTTTAATCGTCAAAACTAAATATTTTGTTACTAAAATTACTATTAATAAATGAAAAACATTCAAATCTCAGTAAGTCTGGCATTCTCCTAATTATTAAGTGGAAATTTTAAACATATAAACTTAAAATTTTATCTCATAATAACATATATTAGAAATACTTTTTTCAGAATAACAAATTTTTATGAAAATACTTGTCAAAAAATGTAATTTTCAAATAATTTGATTTACATAATAAAAAAAAAGGGAGCAAATATAAAAAAATGCAAAATAAGGGTTATTTAGTAAAAAAAGTAATTCATAGAAAGAAAATAGTTACCCGTCAGAAAAAACCAACATGTCGAATAATTCGAAAATACAAATTATTCGAAGATTAATTGTTGGCTGTGTTGTCTGTTCTTATTGTAAAGTCGATTAAAAAAAAAACAATGGACTTCAATGGTGCATGTGAAAAATCGGCGTTAGTTTTTATCGCTTTTTTTTAAGGAACTTTTTGGAAATTCAAATCAAATTAGATTCTTTAAAATAAAACGAAAAGTTCTGTCTCCGCTAAAAATCGCAACACAATTTAAATTAAAAGTTTATGCTGAAGTCGTAACAAATAATAGAAATAATTTAATTGTACTTAAAGAACTAATATAAATTTTTAATCTAAGTAATTTAAATTTGATTTGTTACTAAGTTTGGCCTATGTTCTACCTCTAGTATTAGTGAACCTCATAATTGGTGCAAACCATTGCATGTTATTCCTAATGGAAATCGATCGATGTCACACTTAGATGTTTTTTTAAACATTTTACTGCATCTCTAAAAAATGAAATGTTTTACCAATTAAACTATTTTATCAAAAATATTTTATGTATTATGTATTTATATAAAAAAAAATGTGTTAATATTGATTGATTAATTTAAATAAAGATTTAGATCGAAAAGGAATTAAAAGCATTATACCTTAATCTATTGCTTTTTTAAGACTACATAAATCCATATTTATATTTTAAAATCAATGGAGTGTTTGTTTAATTATTTGTTTGTTTCACGCTTTAACCGCTAAAACGATTTCAACGAAATTTTAAACATAGATGAACTTGAGTCTGGAAGAAACTATAGGGTATAAATTAAAATTAAATTTATGCAAACTTGAAAAGATTGCAATTTTATTGTACTTTTTTCAATTTTACTTTGTTTCATCATTCGACATCAAAATATTCGAATTCCAATTGAAACCATTTGAAACCAACACACAAATTTTTTAACAGTTGGGAGTTAATTCATAACATGTTTGTTTCATATGTTTTTCAAAAATTATTGTGTAACCAATCCTGTACTTTGGTTATTTTGTAAAGAAGATAAATTACAGGGTTTTTAAAAAGTCACGTAGCTACGTAAAAATCTAATTTCAATAGATTTCTGCGATACACTATCTAGATTGTTTTCTGTTAATGGCTACATACACACGTGCGCATAAGACAGGTTGAAATTGCTGATTGCGATACGATGAATATTTGTTCACTGGGCCTTACAACAACATACGTTAGATGAGCATGGGTTCGATTTGGGGTGCCGCCATCGATTTTAACGAAAAATTATAAAATAAAAATAATAAAAAAAATGTTTAAAAAGTAAATAATTGCGAATATTTATCAATTTTTTTTACATTTATCGATACTGATACTGTCCTTTTGCAACAGTTCTGTGATTTGTCACAAAGAGCTTATTAGCCACCTCCAATGACAACCTCATGTAAAAGTGAAATGATCCTCTCATATACATATAGGAGAACCTGTCACGTCACTAGTTTTGAACCGGTTCTCTTTACTCTAGGATATTAAACCACGGTCGGAGTTAGGTAGCATTTTTTGTGTCTTAGTGTTTTATTTAAAAAAGAAAACAAAAATGTAGCTTAAAACAAGATATAGTCTTTCAAAAATAATAAATTATAAAATTTACGTAAATGTTTTGAATATTTGTATCTTTTGTTTTGATAATGTCGTTGTTTCTCTATATTAAATATATTCATTGATAGTTAAAAAAAAAAAAAAAACTAAAAACTAAAAAAAACTAATAATACAAATTTAAAGGTAAAAAATAAAAATTATGAATTTTTATCCACTTTGTAGTAATCAGCTATTTCTTTCATAATTTGAATTTTGCTGTGATTCAATACTTGAAATCAACTTTACAGATGTTGGTTTCCGTAACTGTTACCGATACCGAAATTTTTATTTTGATAATAATAAAAAATGAATACCGCTTTTTCAATTACCCTTTCCCTCTGTACCTGTATACTAAAAATATAATTTTTTCAACATAATATGTTATTGCAAGAATAATTAGTTTTATAATTTACTTGAGGAAATAAGAAAGAAAAAAATAGTTTTAATAATAACAGTTTATTGAATATTTATTTGTTATTTTTTAGGTTATATCGTTCCCAATAAATAGTTTTTAATAAATAATACAAGTTTTTAAACTTCTTCATTTTGATAAAATGTGCATACACAAACTGTTTTAAAATTTTACTTTGACAATTTTTCTGCCAACTCAAAACAAAATGAAAAATTAGTACAGAAATGTATAACAAAGAATATTTTAATTAAATTTATTTTAAACTTACATAGCGAAATATTTACGATAAAGCCCAGCAAAAACTTTGCATTCCTGTTAAGCTAGCAGGTATAATTGGAAACAAAATAAACTGCATATTTTTTTTTTTTTCAGTAATTAGTTACTTTTGTTCGAGTTGTCCATGAATCTTTGTAGTTATTTACAGACTTTTGGTATACTCAAAAAATATGTACATAAATCTACACTTTTTTCTATAAAATATAATTTTCTTTAGCAACATATAATAATATACTTTTCTGAAAGTTAACTTTACAGAGATGACTTTAGCATACAAAATGGTAAAGATACACATCCTACCGAATATTACCCATTATATATAAAAGATTTGACATTAGACCATTTGTATATACCCAGCAAAAGCAGAACAGAAAAATAGCCGCAAAAGTCATGAATTTAACATTGTGTTGTCATTTTTTAAGGGAAGGCAAATTAGAATGACGCCTCATTACCAAAAATTACTTTAATAATTCTCAGTACCGAAAATCAAAATTCAAATACAAAATCAAAGTAAAATGCGTTTACATTAAAACAAAATATATACAATTCTTTTTCCGATCTGAAATTAAGTAATTCTTATGGACTGAGGTTTGAAGACTTCAAAATAGTGAACGGATATATCCTTATTTTTCCTTAATTTCAAGTGACTGTTTAATCATATAACAATATTAAAATACCCTCTTTAGTTACTCAACATTTTATGCTAGACTCTACATTAATTGCTAATATTATAAAGCTATGTTTAGACTAATCAAATATTTCATCAAAATGATGTATATTGATTTATAAAAACTACAAATCTTTCACCACCCAGTAATAAAAAAAAATTCGTAAACAAGGTCCATTTTAAAAAGAGTTAATTCATGACTAAAATATTTTTTTATTTTTATAATTCATATTAATTGAATTTAGACTTTTAACCTTTTCTGGGTGCTTATACTTCGATTTTATGCGGGAACATTTTATGAGACTATACCCTAGATATAAAGACCGGAATCAAATACCAAAAGCAATTCTTTGAAAAATTATATTTATTTAAACAGTGCAATAAATATCGTCTTTCTTAATCACAATACAGTTTTATTAAATGATTGTATTAAAATTTTAATTGGTTCAACTTTTTCCAAAATGTTTTTTGGTATGTAATTTTTTTCCAAAATTTAATTTATAATTTTTTTAGTAAACAAACATGTCCTTCAAACCACAAAATTTTGCTTTTTTTATGTATCATAAATTTTCAAACATGTTATTTAATTTCCAATAAACAAAACGGCTGAATAATGGGGTTAAAATATAAATTTTTCAGTTTGAGGCTTAGTAGACGTAGGGTTTTTTTAAAAGAATTTTTTAAAGGGTAAATGAAAATGTAAACTTTTAAGAATTTTGTTAACAATTGGTTGTAAAGCTATTAATTTTTCCATTTAAATAATTTAAAATGTTGAAATGTTTAATAAGTTAAAATTTTAATTATATGGCTTTAAAATTCAATAGACTATATAAAAGTTAAACTTATATTTTTACGATGTTACTCAATGAAAATACCTTTATATGTGTTTAATTGATTTGATACGTTCTTTTTGTAAGATATAAAAGAAATTTTAAAATATTTCGCTCACACTTTTTTAAAAATACATAAAAAATTAAAAAAAATTTAAATACTTTTTTATTTAGATGTACTCCAACAAAATAAAGAAGCTCTCAAAAGATATTTCAAGCAGTAATTTGGATAAAACAACTGTCGATAGTGATTTAAAAAGTGTAAACTCACTTAAAAAAAAGAAGTTCACAATGGATGACAAAAAACTTGGTCAATCACCAACTGATATGATAAACGAATCAACTCCAGAGTCAAATGAAAGCTCCATACATAGCAAAACAAACAGTCCACCTGCAGCACAAAAGGTGGAGAAAAATGTAAACACAACAGTAGAATCAAGTCCCTGTACAGCAGTACAAAAATTTAATCCGAATGTGCGTTTCATTCTAAAAAGCGTGGAACAATCGGCACGAAACACAAACACAAACTATTTGGAACTTGAAACGGAATTTCCTCGTGATTATGATGATAATATTGAAATTCTATCTCGTGAGACGGAACATTTAGAAGAACAGTTTCGAACGCCAACACGAACAAGTACAACAGATTTGACCGGACAACATATTTCCACAACGACAGGTGTTGTAGTATCCTGCGAGCCTTTGGTTCCAGTTATAACAGTACCGACTGATGTTAGCCATAGCCAAATAGATGATTCTCCATTGACAGCAGATAAAGAAATTAAATCCAAAGAAGGTTTTGGAAATGTAAAACGTGTTGGATTTAAAGTAGAAGAAAAATTTGAGGAACATGTTGCTGAAAGCAGTGTTATACCAAAAGGGATTACAAAAATAACACGAAGCTTAGAATTAGGTCAGAACGATTCTTCTATAGACCTTCCGTCATCTGAGGAGAAAAGTGAAGATTTTGTTAACTTAGGTACAGAAGCGGGACAATTAAAATCGACACAATCATGTACGCTTATGACGAAATCGTCATTAGCATCTTTAGTTAACGCCACTGCTCTTTCATCGTCTACTAGCACTCCATCCATAAGCAAACCCACTATTAAAGATGATGACGATGAACCTGTTGCTATGTCACCATGTGGTCGCTTCTTTAAGTACGACAAAGAAGTTGGACGTGGCAGTTTCAAGACCGTTTATCGGGGATTGGATACAGAAACTGGAGTCGCTGTAGCATGGTGTGAATTATTGGTATGAAAAATTCTTAATTATATATTTCTTTATATTTAATTGATCCTTTTTAATAATAAATTCCAAATCTAATTAAATTATCTTTATTTCCATTTTTCATCCAGGACAAGCAAGTAAAAAAGAGTGAACGTAAGCGTTTTCGTGAAGAAGCAGATATGTTAAAAAAGTTACAACATCCAAATATTGTTCGTTTCTATACATATTGGGAATTCACAGTATCTCGTAGAAAAAATATTGTTCTAGTCACGGAATTAATGCTTTCCGGAACCCTAAAATCGTAAGAAATATTTTATATATGAACTCATCTAAATAAAAAGTACTCATAAATAGTTGTACCGGGTTTTTTGAGTGGTATTAATCTTTTTTTTTTTTTGTAAATAAATTATTTTACAAATAAATGCTTCTTTAGAACCACTTCTGTCAAGTGTCGTTCTCTAATGTTTTATATTACAAATAATAATAATAATAATAATAATAATAATAATAATAATAATAATAATAATAATTCCAGCAGTTTTTTCGGTATCAATTCACCTGCTTTAGTAAAGTAAAGTCCATTTGAGACTACCCACCTAATTCATTCAAATGTGTACGTTTTTTATACACCCTAACATTGCATATTTTGTGAGCAATAGTTAACCTATTGTACCTTTATTGACTTTTTTGAAAGCGTTGAGGTGGCGATTGTTTTTTATAGGTCACAAAAAAGTGAATAGTTCATCCATTCGCAGTACTGGTTGGGTTACTTGACTAACGGCAATAAATACATGGTAGGACATTCGGCTCTGATGCATCTTTTTTAGACGTGTGTAGTATCAAATATTAATTTATTGACTCCTTGGTGCTTAACAGAGTCTTTAGCATTTACCTTTGTAATTAAAGTAAAAAGTTAATAATGTTTTATTTTTATATTTTTATTTTATGCGTACCACATTAATTAAAAGTAAAAGTTTTCGTTTATTAAATGTTTTTACTGAATTTAACCAAAAATGTAGAGATTAAAATGAGAATTTTTTGAATTTTGAAACTGATTTGTTTTTAAGTTTTAATTACATTCTGCATTTGCAATTATTTTGTTATTTTAATTGTCTTTTTCGTACTAGCCACAATATCGCCACCTCCTTCCTAGGACATCCCCATGTTAAAGTGATCACCTGATTAGTAAAGTGACCAATTAAAAATATTGTCAGATAAATCACTCAATTTTACTGGTAAAAGGATTCCCATGAACTTACTTTTTCGTACTAGTCACTATATCGCCACTTTTTGGACCTTTGGTGGCAATCCCCATGTTAAAGTGACTAGTGTGGTCATAGGTAAAGTGACTAATGGTGACCCAATGTCGTCAGTCAAGTAACCAGCTTCGGACAGTCACCTTTGACTGCTGGAATAATAATAATAATAATAATAATAATAATAATAATAATAATAATAATAATAATAATTACGTACTACAGAAAATAATGCATTACTTCTACAAATAGTTCATGAATTTTTAAAATTTTTATATAACTCAGAATTACTTCTTAAGCACTATTTCTCAAAAACTTTTTCACCTATCATATTTCATTCTTTCCTCCTGTCATATTCTTTTCAGTAGATTTGTTGATCCGCCACCAAAAAATGTTGTTTTGAACAAAATTTGTTTGCCGAATAAAAAACACGTGTTTCAGAAAGAAAGATAAAACAAAATCTTTAATTCATTTCTATTCCATTCATACTTCAGTAAATGAAAGATAAAACAAAAGGTAGAATCGTTCCTTGGTTTCTATTCAATACATACTTCAGTAAATGAAAGAAATATTTCATTCAGTCGTAGTGACTGGTGTTTATGAACCGGTTAACCGAAAAACCGATTTTTTTTTAAATTTCGGTTTTTATCGAACCGGATAATTTGAAATATTCTACTTCGATTAACCGGTTTATTGTGTCGGTTAACCGGTTATAAATATTTACTAAATATATCACCAAATTTCCTTTTGTTACTTTTTTCTGAATTTAAAATATACGACAATTTGAATTCCATTTACAAAAACCTTAATTCAGAGAATTAAATTTTCCAAATGAAGAAAATGGATCATGTCAAAAAATTAAATGAATGCAGAAAATGTACTTTTAAATGATTCTTCTCAATTTTAAAATTCTTCTAAAAATTAAAAACAAATTTCTCCCTAGCAGAACAAAGAAGATTATATTTTAATTTTTATAGATATTTATTTCAAAATTAATTTTTAATTTTAGATTAAAAAAATTTATAAAAAAACTACTTAATATTAGCAAAACTTTATAAAACTATTTAAAATTTCAAAAGAATTCAAAGATGCAAAAAATAAAAATTTTTATAAAAAAAAAAATAAAACAAGATTTAAACCATTTTAAATGCTGAACAAGTTTTAAACTTTTGACGTAAATCAGTCGCAATTTATAAAGCAGTATTTATTATTTGATGACTATTACTTTGAGTCTACATTAGAGAAATTTGTATGAAGATAAAAGTAAAATTTTTGTATGAGTTGCAGATAATTTTTTATCTGTGTCAATTATAGGGGAAAACGTATATCATAATAAACCAACCAAAAATTACCAACAACAACCAAGATGACGTCTTTTACCATGTATTATCAAGACAAAGTTGTCTGTCAGAGGTCGAGCGCTGACAATTTTCATTTAACGCTGCAATAATACTGACAAATTTATTTCTTTTATTTAATCATTTTTAATTAAAAAGCCCAGTCGGCCAATAATGAAATTACAATAGTTCCACTATTATTAAGTTCCACACAATTATGATATATTTTTTTTTTTTTTNNCGAAAAAATCCGTGCATGAAAATCTGCTTATAAAAACTAAACCAATGGGTGAATTTTTTTAATGACTGTTATGTTCCAGTTTTAAACACAGTCATAAAACAAAAATGTTGGTTTTAAAAGCGAAAAATCCTTTGGAGAGTTTGTTACACATATCAATTGCATTCGGATTGAGTAATCTATGAGTTTTTTCTTATAAACACCATTAGTTACGTTAAAATGCCTTAAGGTTTCAGGCAAAGCATTAAAAGACCGTACAACTCTTAATTGATAAGAACGGTCCATGCTGGGAGAATTCCGAGGCACAATTATCATATTACATCTGAAAGATCTAGTAAATTTGAAAAATTTAATAATATTGATGGATAACCATTACGAAAAATTTTATAAAATTGAAGCAATAGTGTTACGAATTTAAAAAAAGAAGTATTAAAAAACCGATCCACAAATCTAGACACACTAATGTTTGCATATGAATATAGATATCGGACCACTCGTTTAAATAACACATAAAGTTTATCCATATTATATCCAAACATACCCGTATATACCTCCATGCATTATAGAAATAGAGGCATTATCAAACCATGTACACCTAAAACTTAACATGTATAGGTAAATATAAATTGATGATGTCCAGTCTTCTCAAGGAAAAATTCACCACTGACACAAGATGTGAAATGTGTCGATCAAAATTTAATATGTTGTCAATAATGACACCCAGAACTTTCATAATTTCGACCAACTCAACAGTAGTGTTATCCACTCTCAAATTTAGTCTACATTAGACAAATCTTTATCACGATAATTTTTTGACGTTGGTCTTGATAAAAATTTGTCTAATGTAGACTCAACGTTAAAACATAAACATTACTTTCCTTTTAAACAAAAATATTTCAAGTATGCTTCAAATTAGGGCAATTATTAAAATGTCTGCTAACCGGGTTTTAAGCAGACGGTTAACTGAAAAATTGGATTTTTAATCGAATTTAATTTTCGGTTAATCGTCAAACCGGTGGAAATTAACTTTTTAACCCGCCCCAACACTGGAAAAGTGTCAGAGATTATAAAAATGAAACATGTTTATGAAGGCCAAATGTTTGTTGAAAAATTAGTAACATTTTCTATGATTTATATTGATAAGTTTAAAAAATAATGACGTGTTATNTNCAGTATCGGTCATATAATTANCCCACCCTTAAGTAATATTTTANAGTATTTATTTTCTTTTAATACACAAACTNTTAAAACATATTTATTNCAGGGATAAGTTTTGCATACTATAGTCTAATTATTACATATAACNTAGAAACCAAACATTTAAAATTNCATTGNAAAAAANTTGTTTTTCATNAAAAGNTCCAAATTTACATGGACAACTAATTAGCCCACCCAACTTTNGATAACTCATAGNAATCGCAACATTATAATTTTTCAATATTTTGTTGGATAACCCTTTTGTTTTATTACTGCTTCCATAATTAAGACGAATTTCTTGGCTGTTTTAAACGTACACCCGCTTCCACATCGTTCCAGAGGTTTTCAATGGGATAAAGATCCGGACTCTGAGCTGGCCAAGGTATCATATATTGCTGAAGTATTTCCTTGTACTGATGCTGATCCATTCTGCCCACGACCTTACGGATTGGACCTACTCCGTGTCATGAAAAAGCATCCCACACCATTATGGAAGCACCTCCATGCTTAATGGTTTTTAGGGTATAACATGGATTGAACTCCTGCTTTGTAGGACGCCATACATTTTTTCTTCCCATCTGATCCGAATTGATTAATATTTTGTTTCATCACTCCAAAGTACGTGTTTCATTATTTTCAAAATCCAAAAATATTTACACTTTTTAAGAGTTATTGAAAAAAAAAAAAAAATAATAAATAAAATATCCAGTAATATATAAATAGAAGTTACGCATAATTAATATTTTAAAAATTAATTAAAATAATTATTGATGAGCAAACAAATTAAATATTATTCGTCGATTTATATAACAATAAAAGTTTTATTATAGCAAATAATTGCGAATATCCTTCCAATCTCTCCAACTCAGGCCTCAATTGACATTAGAAACTTAATTGAACTTTAAAAGTCAAGAACCCAAAATTCAAGTCATAAGATACTAACTCGAAGCACATATGTTTAAAAAACTGATAATACGCCAATGTTTATTTGGAAAAAGTATTAAATATACATGTTCTGAGTCCTCACTTCAAAACAATATAATATTTGTTTGTCTAATGTGGTAAAAACGCACTAATGATGGAATAGAAAAAGTTTTAGTTGACTAAGATAATCATTAAAACATTTGTTTAATGAAAAGGGTTCCAAACAGTTCCAACAGTCATCAACAAATTCATTTGCTGAATCATTAACAAATTTTAAAACATATTAGATTAGCTAAAAATTAAATACTTTTTTAAAGCAAAACTTAGAAAATAACTTGTTTTCTTTCAAAGTAAAAACATTTTCTTCACAGACTGTACCTTATTCACCAACGTAAAGAATAACATTTTTTTATCAGTGTAAAATATCGTTTTTAGCAATTATGTTGTAAGGCAACACAAAAAATATTGGGAAATAAAAATTACGAACAACGTAAATAAATTATAAGTTAGTAAAAAATAAATGTTATTAACAGAAAAAAATGTTGTTAACAGAAAAACATTTTAAATATAGTAACTATTATCAAATAATGAAAAACATATTTCTTATTTTTAAAAGTAATATTAGTAATTATTTAATTGATTTCAAATTATTGTAAAATTTTCTAATTAAAAGAATTCTTTAAAATTGTTTTAAATAACATGTGTAATTTTTTTATTTTATTCATTTGAAATTTACGAGTACTTTTTAAGCAAAATAATTTTTTTATGTAAATAAAACTGGAAAAGTATTAAATAAATTTTTCTTTTTAGATATCTTAAACGTTTTAAGAAAATAAACCCCAAAGTTCTTAAGTCTTGGTGTCGTCAAATTTTAAAAGGTTTACATTTTTTACACACTCGACAGTTGCCTATAATTCATCGTGATCTTAAATGTGATAATATATTTATAACTGGTACCACTGGAAGCGTGAAAATTGGAGATTTGGGCCTAGCTACGCTCAAAAATCGGTCGCACGCTAAGTCTGTCATTGGCACCCCCGAGTTTATGGCTCCTGAAATGTATGAAGAACACTATGATGAGTCTGTTGATGTTTACGCTTTTGGTATGTGCATGTTGGAAATGGCAGTCTCTGAATATCCTTATAGCGAATGTAAAGGTCCAGCTCAGATATACAAGAAAGTTATTTCTGGTATAAAACCGGCAGCACTCTGTAAAGTTGAAGATCCTAAAGTTAGGGAAATTATAGAAAAATGTATTGAATTGAAAAAGGAAGACCGTCCAAGCTGTAAAGATTTGTTAAATTTTGAATTTTTCGAAGAAGATATCGGAATTCGTGTGGAGCCAACTGCGACTGAAGCTTTTCTAAATAATCCTGATAACAATGTCATAGAATTTCGTTTGCGGTTTTTGGATCCTAAAAAACGGTCTTCAAAACATAAAGAAAACGAGGCTATACAATTCGAATTTGATATTAAAAAAGATGACTGTGAACAATTGTGTCACGATATGAAGCAAGAAAACATCATATCTGAGGAAGACGCTAGGGCTGTGGTAAGACTGTTAAAAGTTCAAGTATTCTCCCTTTTGAAAGAACGTGTGCAACGTCAGACTCAATTACAATTGCAAAATGAAAAATCTCGCTTGGAAAAATTAGCTTTACAAAAGCAACGAGAAATGCTGCCACCAAATGTTGAAGAAGAGGAAGAAGAAGATGAAGTCGACTCTGAGGAGGACGAGGATACCAAGAAAACAAACCAACCACTACATGCTCATTCACTACAACAACCACAGCAAACATTTGCCATACAAGGCGATGATGTGATCCAGCGTAATGTGGAAAATAATGAACACCAACGACATCAAAATTTTGTAGGTTATCAGCAGCATCCGATAACATCTCAGTGTAATTATACACCTAATACCCAAGATGTGCAATCCCCACAACAAGCCTTATCGCCGACAACAGCTACTACCCAGGCCCAATATTATAATTCTCAGACATCACAACAACCGACACTATCTAATTCAGGCGTTCAACATCAAGTGAACTACGTATCACAGCAACAAACTAATCCACAACAATCTTCAGTAATTTTACAAACTCAGGTAATTTTTTCTTCAGTACAGCAAATACTTTTTTGTCAGATCTATTCTGAATGGTATTGTAAGCCAATATTATATATAAATTATACTGGAGATAAGTTCGTTAGTACATTCAAGTAGATCAAATCAATTAGAGTAAAACTAATATAGCCTATTTTACTGTGATCTAAACAATCTTTAATACTTATTGTTATAGAAGCCAAGTGTAAAATAAAATAATTGCAAGGATACAATTTTTTGGTAAAAAAATAAACATTGTTTTAGAAAAAATACTAAATATTCAAAATGAAACTAAACAGAATTAATTTATATTAAATATGATAAATAACAAGGGGCTTAAAGTGACTTTTAAAACCGTTTTAAATGACTACATAGCATGTTTGTGCAAGTTTTATCAGTTATATTAATTTAAAAATTTCGGATTCATGAAAATAGTTCTTCTATTCCTGAAGAGTTGTTGAAAAAAGAGAATGGATGTGTCGCTACACTATTAGCATTCGTGGTGTCTTATCAATTTGAGTTTCATCGAAACCTGAACAAAAGAAATAATAGAAATAGTTCTTTTGTCATTGAATGTTTGTAAAACATTCTGGAATGCTTGTTAGGCACTGATTTTATTAATAATTTCAAAATCATTAAGAACTAACATTGCAAATCTTTAACTAGACTAAATATTATTAAGTACTTTTCTATTACATACATAAACCAATCAATAATTCCCAGTCGGAAATAGAAGGGCTAAAGATACATTCTAGAATGCATTATTTAGGATATACAAGGCCTGCCACTCGCATTGTAACACTTTTTCTTTTTTACACGGAGTGTCGTTGTAATGGCAAGGACTCTTAAATAAATATGCTCTTTTATATTTTCACTGCTTTTAAAAAAGAGTATTAAAATAATAACAAGAGGACTACCATCTTTACGACACTTAAAACAAGACTAAATGAGTTTGAGCTTTGTAAGTCTCGTAGTTACAACTTATGTTTATGTTTGCAATGAGAAAGTTAGAAGAAGATGTCACTTCTATTTTGCATCTAATAAAATGAAACAATTATTAGTACCGGATTTCTTTTTAAAGAAGACGAGGCATTCTATAGGAATTTTTACGGAAGGCAATTGTGTTTAAAGTTTCTTCGAATGCATTCAGAAAGGCCTGTTGGGAAGAAGCACTAACAAAATTTCCTGCTGGTTTCTTATCACGCACAAGTGTGAAAGACAATGGTTGCTTTATAAAGGTATGAAATAAAGACGTGCAAGATTAGAACTGAAAGTACACGCAAACAGACATAACAAATAAATACTTGGGCGTATTGTTATAAATGAGAGAATGAGTGTATATTGTATGATCCTGGTTCTTAGTGGTTTTGCATTGAGTAACAAATTTATTTGTTCGTTTTTATAAAGAAACTGTTGTACCATAGGTATGTTGAGTGTTTATTGGTACAACAAATAAATTCAGAGCAAATTAAATTGTTTACGTCTTTAAGAAACCACCAACAAAAACAGATTTTAAAAGCAAAACGTATGTATATATGCGTACATGTGTATGTTTTTATAGAAGCCACACATTATATTGTCTGTATAAAAGTGATTTCCCTGCCAGCAATTGTTCTATATTTTGTCGCCTTAATTTTATTTTATTATAAAAAAGCGATAATTTTTCGATTCTTTCCTATAGTACTTTTTTACACTTCTAAATAACACTAATTCGACACTCCAAAAAAGCACTAAAAAATTTCATAAAACTAATAAAACTGAGGCACATTTCTTCCCGAACGGTGACACTTTTTATGATAAGAAAATGATATCATATCCGATTGTTAAGAACTACTTGTAGTAACGTTTTAGACGAAATATCGATAGAAAATGTTGGCAGGGTTGTGTCATAATAACATAAAATAAAAAAATAATTATTTATTACCATTAAGTAATAATAAATAAATTTATTTATATAAATTATACATATACATACATATACATACAAATACATAAATAAATAAATAAATAAATAAATAAATAAATAAATAAATAAAATTATAATTTATCATAAATATTTTTAAAAAAATTTTAATTTCTGAAAATTTTTCCGTTGGATTTTTAAAAGATCATATACGTATTTGATGCCAATAATGCAGACTTCATATTAATATATTCTCATATATTTCTTCTTAGCATACAATAAGTACTACTGGTATACGCTAAAATACCTACTATATTTGTTTTGTTAAAACATATTAAAGTAAATACGTTACTCTCTTTGTCAAATTATTAATTCACATCATGAGAATAACAGTACCAACTCATAAGAAAAACACAAAAATACTCATCAGTACGCACTCAAACTAGAAAATAAAGAAACTGGTGCGGTTTGAGTGTAACTGCGCAAGTGTTTAGTATGAAGAACCAACGCACATGCGTTTGTCCACAATAAATGTATACAATCAATCAATAATGCAAATGGCAATTAAATTTTAATATAACACTTAAAAGAAAGACATAAAAAAGTATTAAAATTTTACTTATATATTTAAATAAAAATAATTGCGAATGTTATATTCGGCTCGGCCGAATCTATTATACCCACCATCAAGTTTTTCATTCATTTTACATTAAATGGAAGTCGGGCCGTAAAGTGTGCGGACCAAGCCTATTTTTGGTTTCCAAGTTTATATCGACCTTTANNTTGATAGATATCGACAGAAAACTATAAAATAAAGATACAACAGACATCCTGTCTTTCTAGTATTCAATCCATACTGGAGGTGGGCGGTAGAGTGGGAGGAACACACCCAAGTTTACATCGAACCTTGAATTATATGTACAAAATTTCCTTCACATTTAGCATTATATGGGA
>MINK01187708.1:33927-48761 GCA_001735545.1 Phormia regina
CGATAAACTTAAAACCTCGAATAATTATTTGCCAAATAAACCGAATAATCTGAAACCCCGATTAATTGGATACCCTAGTAAATATGCTATCATGTCGTATTGTCCTATGCCATAAAATTTTACCATGTGTAAAAATATTGTTATTTACTTTATATTGTAAAATTTTATGACAATACGACATGATAGTGCACCTTGTGAATCCCCCAATAGTTATTTCTATTCTATTTTTAAATCAATTAAATTTTGACCTATTTGTAAAGCTATGTTAAAAAAATAAACACGCAAACTTTTAAAAATTAAAACCTTATTAAAAAATGTTCATATTTGGTATTAACTAAAACTATATGACACACATAACTACTTTCATTTAAAGCCGACTGACATTTTTTGTAATTCAATAAAATAATTATTTAATTAAAGATCATAATAATGAATTAAGATCAACCTATTATGATACGGAAAACTTATCACAAAAAAAGCACAATAACTATTGTGATATTTTATTTCAATTCAAGTATCTTTCTTTATATTATTCTCCAACAAATTAAGCACAATTCTAACGTAATCAACAAATTTTTTTTTTTTTTTTTTTTTTTTGTGAAAGATTAAAAATACAATAAATTTAAAACTAGTATTATATCTGGCAAACAACAAAACCAATCAACCACAACTTTTTTTTTTAACAAGAAAAATAACTCATTCATAAATTAAGAAAAAAAAACTAATTTTAATTTTTCTTTCAACGTCTCATCATCATAGCTATTTTTATAACCATAAGTGGTTTTGCTGAAGTACGCTGGACAGAGAATATTACAAAACAAGATGCTCAGGGTAATCGTGAAAAGGCCATTGAAACCTACTCCTCCTCAGAGATGTACTATAGTAATGAGAAGTATGTGTATGGTCAAAGTGGTGGGGCACAATTAGAATTACCAGCTGGTAAATATGTATTTCCATTCCAAGGTACTATACCACCAAATGCACCCACCTCTTTGAATGGGGCCTGGGGACAAATACAACATGAGGTGTCTTTAGTGGTGGATCGTGTAATGCGCTATAATAATATATTTAAACAGGCCTACACAGTGATCTCACCTTATGATTTAAATTTAAATCCTAATCACTCGGTAAGTGAATGTGTAAAGAAAAAATAAATTGAAAGCAAAGATCCATTATTAACAAATAACTAATAAATTTATATTTTCTAAAATAAATCTCTAAATCTGCATTCCTGCATTTATATAGAAACCACTACAAAAAATTGAAGAGAAAACTTTCTGTTGGAGTTTATGTTGTGGCACTAAAGGACCTATGGTTATGAGCGTTAAAGTTCCCTTTGGCGCCTATGCACCCGGACAAAAAGTACGTTTTAATATCGTATTAGACAATCAATCCGATGTCAATTGTTCGGATGTTAAAGTACGATTAATGAAAAAGATTGTCTATACCAGTCGTAGTCCTGAAACGAAAACTAAAGAAACTGAAATTAAAGTGGCTGATAATCATTGTGGTGAAGTGGTTAAGTTGAATAAAGCCGAATTTAATGAATTTTTACAAATACCCTCGACTACACCCTCTTCATTGGAAAGTTGCAGTATTATAAAAGTTTCGTATAGCTTGAAATTTATTGCCAAAGTTTCACGCATACATGGTGATTTGGTTATAGAGTTTCCTTTTACTATTGGTACTGTACCGTTATATGCAAGTACGGCTGAAGAAGGGGCAGTAACTACGCAACCGGGTAGTGGTCCGGTATATAAACCAATACGTAAGTTTTTTTTTATTTTTATTTTAAATAATTTTAACTGATATTTGTCTGTTTTCTTTAACTAAAGCTCCTCCCATGTTTGAAGAAGATGTGCGTTCGGAACAATTCGAGAGCAATACGTTTAAACCTAGATATCCAGTATTTTTAAATGATCCTAGTTTGTCAACAAATGGTACCACTGGTCCTTCGGGACCTCCACCACCTAGCAATAATTTATATCCAACTGCAAATATTTCATCGGTTACACCTATTCCTCCAAGAGCTGTTATAACACCAACTGCACCTACACCAGTTATGCCCAGCCCTTCTCAAGCTATCAATCAACATAATAATTCTAATGCAGGGCCAAATAAGCAGCCTCCTCTAGAGGTTTTAGGTTTCAGTTTACCACCCGACTATGAACCAACACCAAATGATTCTACAGGAAATATTGGCTGGAAATAAATTTGATCTTTATGAATATAGAATGAAAACAAAATTTGGATTTGTTATATAAAAAGCGAATAATGACTTTATATACGACCACTTTTATAAAGGAATATATGTATACTGTATACACGAATATTATATATTATTATTTTTTATTTTTATATGATATATATATATAAAGCATTTATAAAATTACAAGCAATTTCATGAAGTAGAAAAAATTTATTTTAACAAAGAAATCGAAAACAAAAAATATTGACATTTAACGGAATCACTTGCTAAGAAAAAGGATGACGAATAGGATCATGTCCGTTCGTTACGTGAGTCGTTGAAATGGCGACATATTGAAGCCCACGATAGCTGACATATATAAATATATATAAATATATAATATATATCCGTATACCATATATAAGATATATATAAATCATATATATTATACATAAATATATTATATATATATATCATATATATATTATATATATATATATATATAATATTATATATATATATATATACTACATATAATATAATAATAATATATATAATCATATATAATATTAATATATAATATATAAATATAATATATAATATAATTATATAATATATTAAATATATATAAAAATTTAAATATATATTAATATATATAATATATAATATATATATATATAATAATATATATATATATATAGAAATCTGAATTTTTGTTATGAAAAAATGATATAAATCTGTTCAATAATAACTGAGATATCGGGCAAAACGCAGTTTTGATCAATATTTTCTAATTATACGTTATATGGAAGGTGCGCGGACAACGCCCATTTTTTATCTCCGAGTTTACATTGGTCCTATTTGAACACAATGTCATTATTATTTCACCTTTTATGGGAGGTGGGCGGTAAAGTTGGCGGATAATGCCTATTTTTCCGTTTATATTAATCCTCGAAAAGTATAAAATTAAGCTACAACAGACACCCTGTGTTTCTAATTTTTAAGCCCATAACTAGGACCCAGAAAAAATATTTTTTGTGGGGTCTTAGATGATTCCTTTGATATGTTCAGGCGCGGATCTTGCTCAAGCTTTTGGGGGAGGAAAATATAATGATTTTCACAACTATTTCGTTAAATTTTTTGACTTAGTACAAATATTCCATTAAGAGTTTTCTTTTTGGGGGAGGAAATTTCCTTTTTTCTGGACATCTTACACACGGAATAACAAAATCAATTTGTATTTCCAAGGACATTCGTTTTAAATATGAAATACTTTCAGCCTTCTTAATGTGTAATCCATGGTAATCCAATACAAAATTTAATTTTCATGATTTGATAACTGTCCGTCAGTTNNGTCCTTTAACTTTTTGAACACAATGTCATTGATATTTCACCTTTTATGGAAGGTGGGCGGTAAAGTGGGCGGATAATGTCTATTTTTCCGTTTTTCGTTTGCAAGTTTATATTAATCCTCGAAAAGTATCAAATTAAGCTACAACGGACACCCTGTGTTTCTAGTTTTTAGCCCATAACTTTTTTGTTTATTAACTGATTTTGCTCATTTTAAACACCATACAAAGATATATAAGATAAATATTTGTGTCATACTAAAATAAACTAAATATATGGACCAAATATAAGAGAACACGTGACAACTCCAATTTATATTTTTTGTTCGATATATTTTACAAAAAATATATTTAAAGGAAATTTTGTACAAATAGTTCAAGAGCCACCTTTGACAATTTCTAGACAAAAAAAAATTAACAAAAATTTGTTTATATGAAAGTCGAAAATAGGAACAATAATTATGTTTTAGTAGAAAATTGTTCCTAAGAACACTGACAAATGGTTTACTGAAACTAAAATTTATATTCTGGAGTGAACGGCATAGTGACTATATCTGGTCCACATTGATAGCATTTGGGAAGTGACCAAAGGTATAGTTTTTAAAAAGATACCGAGAATTGTGCAGAAATTGTGGACGCCAGTGAAAAATTATTCCCATAAAGAGGTCCATGGGTTTATAGCGGACTCAGAATCGGTCAAAGTAAATAAATGCTATTACATAAATGGTTAATGTGTTTAAACAAAACATGAGAAAAATAAAATATTAATAACGTAGTTTTATATATCTATGCTACTATTATTTTGCACAGCAAATTTCTAGTGCATTCAATCTCTTTAAAAATGTTACAAATGGCGCTACTATTATATTGCACTCAGCTAGCTGTATGTATATGGTTGATAGTATTGTTTTCTCTTGTTTTCTTTCGATTCATTTTATCTCCATAGAGAAATATGTTCTCCATACTAAACAAGGATTTTCCAGATTTATTTATATATACTATTTTAACTACAATATTCGACTCTTATATACAAATAACATATATGTTTAACTAAATTATACTTAGAAATTAAATTACTGAAAACCTTAACCCTTTTTTCCCCAACGATAAGCTTTTTATATAAATAAAAATTCGTAGAATTAAAAATAAATTTACACATTCCTCTCTTTGATAATAGCTGCATGCCAGAGCTGTTTTTATTAGTTCATTATAAGTTGTATTAAAGTTATCCCTCTAAGAATGTGTTGTAATCGTTACCAAAAAGATTTTAACATTTCCTTTGAATAAATGAAGATATGTATAAGTACATACATATGTATAATTCTCGATATAAAAGTCGAAATACTAAACCAAGTTCTATATAACTGGGAGAATTCATTTTTACCGACTCTACACTTTTTTTTTGGTTTTAATACCTTTTCAGTATCAAATTATTATATTATGTTTTATATTCTGTGCATTTAGATAACTGTCACTGTGTTCCAAAAAGATCGTTAGAGATATCGTAATGACGGGTCCGAATTTAGAACAAGTTTGTAGATATTATTAAAAAATTTCAATAAAATATCGCTATTCCTTTAAATTTTATGAAATTTATTAAATATTAACTATATGTTTAAAAACACAAGTACACAAAAATGCAAAATTTTTAATCCTTCGAGAAATTCTGGGATCAAATTCAATTCCACAAACTTTTTTTCTACATTTTTAATCACTATATTTTAACTTGTATAAAAAGTTTACCCACGTATGTATAAAACAAAAAATTAAAAAATTTCCCAATTTTTTACACAAAAATGCCCTAAATCCCAATCCTTTCCTTTTTTAATTAAAATGATCACTTTGTCCATAGCATAATTATAAAGTACTCGCACATCTACAAAAACAACAATTCCTTGTATTTTGTTAGTGTAAAACTACTCCTCACAATGTCAAAATTATACGAACAGAAAATGAGAGAATAAATGAGAGGAATAGTAAAATTCTCACGAAAAAAAATTACATTAGAATACAAAAACAATTTGACAGTAACGCGAGGTGCGTCGATGAAAAAATTGTAAAACAGCTGTTCTTACGAGTATACTTTCTAATTATACTATGACTTTGTCGTTATAATACCCCGTCAGAAAATTCTTTTTGGTTATTTACTTTACACATAGATCTATATAATTAAAATAATTTTTAGTCGATCGCTTATTATAATATTAATAATTATTTTTCAATTAACTGTATTATATCAAGCATTTCGCTAAGCAAGCAAGTTTGTCTCCATTTTTCCCCAAAAAAACATGTTTTCGCAGGGTTAACTGTAAAAAAAATTAATAATCAAATTTCTATAATCTAATAAAAATATTAAAAGCAACTAGTTGCAGCAAATCATGTAAATGTTTTTTTTCCAATTAGTAGGCTTTTAAAGCTGGAATTGTTGACAACCTGCAAATCACATTTTAAAGCTTAAACAATGACATTTATAAAAAAATTCGATTCGGAACTATTTATTGGAGCCTTTAACGTATTTGTATATTCTATAGGATTTCTAAATATAATTGCAACATTTATATGTAAAATTACATCAGAGCCAGAAAATGCAGAATTGGTTACAGATTCAAGAGGAGATTCTTATTTTAATATTTATAAGGCATTATTAATAATATTTTCTTTAATGATGATTATAATTTCGGTCAATCTTATTAGGGGAATTATAAAGGTAAATTACTAAGTAATTTTCAAAATAAAATAAGTAAATTTAACAAATTTCATCACTTTTAGAAAACATTTTCCTATATTGTAACCTGGCTGATGATGTCTTTTGCAGTTCTTGTTTATCAAGCTTTATTTTTATTAGATCAAGCGGTATTTGCATTTGCCTTTGGTTATATATTATATGCACCCCTAGTAATCATAGGACTTTGTATTATATTTGGTAAGATTTGTTAATTGAATAAAACATACCGTTATTTTATTAATAAATCCTTATGTATGTATTTTCAGTTATACACATTGTATGTTTTAAAAAGATTTTAAAATTTTCCTTGAACTTGTATAAAAACAACATATTGCAACGTGAAGATATAGCATTCATCAAGAACTCAACATTGAAAACCCAAAATTATCATAGAAATCTAACGCAAAATGATTCATCAATATTAGTGCCATTAAATGAGGAAGAACTAAATAAACAATATGTAAATGCAGATAATGTAAATTTAAATAAATTTGAAATTTAAAGATACATTACTATAAATTAATTTGTTTCCCTTGATTTTATAAATAAAAAATAAATTGCGTCATTAACAAATTACTTTCTTTAGGATTTAAAATTCTAAAATCACAAAACTCAAAGAAATCTTATTTATGTAAAATGATTCATAAATATAAAATAAAATAAATTTTGTTTATAGTAATCTAAAATGCAAAAAGTCGTAGCCACACTTTAATTTTTTAAAGCAGAATGACAATGCCTTAAACTCAATTTTACTCCTAAATTAAATAAATATTTCCTAAATTCCTTCAAATAACTTTGAAAAAAATTCCATACAAATTTTTGAAAAACAATATATGTTTAAAGTGAGGAGAAGTTTTTTACAAAATAAGTCCCTTAATGTAAGAAATTAAAAATAATATAATAAATTTTAATATTATTTTTTAATTATTTTATCTTTACATAACTTTCATATGATTTTTAAAGTTGCAGTGGGTCGTGATTCCATTGCAGTGTTAAAATGGGGTCGAGAAGCAAGATCTTGTGAGAACCCCTGATTTAGACATTCATTCTTTCAATTTTTATTACATAACATTGAATTTTAATTTCTTAAAACTTTTCCTTTTGCTTCAAAACTTTTGGTGGACTTTTCCGAACTTAACTATTAAAATCGGAAAACAACCGAGATATAAGCCAAAAACTAACAAAATTTAAATATAAATTAGAGATATCAACTTCATAGCACTTGCGCTTGCTGAGTTCACATATATTCTTAAGGATTAACTATATAGAATACTTTCGCTTAAACTGAAACTGTTAGCTGCAGTAAAATAAGTATATTTATATAGTAAGGAACTAAATCAGTACGCCAAACTTCAAAGATGAAAAATGTTCAACTTTAAAATACCAAAGTACGTAACTAAATTTTGTCGGACAATTCATTATTTCAACTGAGAACATAATTTAATTAAAATAATGTAACGACTGGGTTTATATCATTTATGCGTTGTGTAGATGTCAGTTGCAGTTTGAAGTGAAAGTATTATATGTAGCTGAGCTTTTACGCTCTTTCATTTAATCATAACAAAGAGCATAAAATGCATTGAAAAATATTATGGAAAATTATTGTAATAAAGTTGGAAGAATGATAAATACTTATATTTTTTACTTTAATTTTAATAAATTCAAGTGTAGAAAATCTGAAAGTGCGTAAAAAATAAGTTTTATATAACATTAAAGAACTATGTATAACGGAAGTATTTTATTTATTAAACCCACTCTTACGAACAACTATATTTAGAGCCATTGACGACTTTTCGATTTTTCGACTTCTTTTAATTTTTAAATAGTCTATGTTTTGACTTTCCGACTATTTCAATTTTTAAATTGCCGATTTTTTTTATATTTTTGACTATTTCAATTTTTAAATAGTCGACTTTTTGACTTTTTACGACTATTTTCAACATTTTCTGACCTTGATTATTTCCGACTATTTTCGATTTTTTTCAAATTTTTACGACTATTTTCGACTTTTCGATTTTTTTCAACTATTATCGACTTTTCGACTAACTGGCAACAAGAATGTCGATTTCACGATAATTTTTAAAGCAAACAGTCGATTTCGACTTTTTCCAACAAAAAGTAGATTGTTCGATTATTCTAAAGTTGATTTTATAAACTCTAATAAATACATTCCCAAAGATGTATATTAATAAATATAATTAATATAATTTATGGCGAAAATTTTATTTGCCGGTAAGATGGTGAAGGGTATAAATATAACCTCGATCTTATTTTGGTATTGAACGATTTTGCAATAAAAAACGATTCAAAAACAATATGGAAAAACATGTCTTTGTTAATTTGCAATGAAAAATCCATCATTGCCTCATCTTTCAATTTTTATTTCGCAATATTTTTAATTGCGAGTAACAGCTGCGTATAAATACTATAGCTGACAAAGAAAAACAGCCACCCCAAACGTTAGCTTGTGTTTCACCTCAATATTTGGCTTTCCGACGGCTGACTTTCGACTTCGAGCCGCCGGCGACTGTTTTTAAAAACAAGTCATCGCAGTCGTTAAAATTGTTCGCCGCAGATCTTTAGGCGACAGATTGACAAGACAACGTAAAAAATCGTAAAATTTTCTATCACGGCAATAAAAATAAACAAATATTTGATTAGCTAAAAATATATATACATTTAATAAAAATAAATTATAATTGAATTAAATAAACAATGACATCGCGAAAACGAAGTGGCAGCGGTTCCTCAAAACGACCCAAAGAAAAAGTTGTTTATATATATGAATTATTCTTTCGTGGCGAAGATCCAACACAAGAAAGTCCTGAATTTTGGAATGAATTCTTTTTACTACAGCCCAACGTTGAGTCGCTCGAGGGTGAAGTCACCAAGTTGACAAGCGAACAATTTGTTGTGGTTAAGAAAAATCTTAATATGATTTTTCAAAAATGTATAGAAATGTTGGACACAGGTGAGTAGTAGTGAATGAGGGAGGAATTTTTAATGAATTTGGATATTAAATATTTGAAGAGTTACAGGGTGTGGCTGGATCAAATGTGGTTAAATTGTTAATAAAAAGTGTTAATTATATTGTTTATGCATTTTTTCTAGATCATCCCAAACGTTTGTGCAATAGTTTACAAACATTGTGTTCTTTGTTCTTTGCTATATTTAAAAAATCGACGGTGGATAATTCTTATGATATACTCAATGAGATATTTGGCTATGAGCATATGGATAAATGGATGAAACAATTAATGGTTCATTGTAATCAAATATTATTGGGTGAGTGAAAAAATAAAATTGGTCATTCTTATAGTTGGTCCTAAGCAAGTATATGTTGAATAGAGTTAATTTTCTGTTTTTGTACTTTTTAGGAGATGTAACTGAAAATGCCCGCTTTATGTGCTTAAAACTTTTATTGGTTCTAGTGACCGGTACCGATAATGTTAGTCAAAATGTCTTGTTGGAATACCTTATGATGAACACATTATTTGATGCATTTGTAAGGTTATTAAGTGATCCCACTTTAAGGGCTCAACATGGACATGATATTGTTATTTTACTGACTATTTTGGTTAACTATCGGAAACATGAGGCAACCAATCCATACATAGTGCAACTATCAATATTGGCCGATGAATTGGCCTTAAATGGGTAGGTTATTGTATAAAAATTAAGAAATTCATAAAAATATTCCAATATATTCTAGCTAATTTTAATACATAATATTTTTAATTTCTATTTGTCTCTTCCCTAGCTATGGCCAAATGATTTCACAATCTTTAATTGACTTTTGTCGTCAATATATGCAAAGTTTAAATAATGCCCAGTCCTCATCATGGTTTTCATCCTTATCGAATATTGTTGGCAATATGTTTGTTTCGGATGAAGGCTGTGAAAGGGTACAACAGATAAAAGCCAACAATGGTTTGCTACTGGCCTTGTATGAAGCAGTACATTTAAATCGTAATTTTATAACAACATTGGCTCATACACAAGCCGAAACTAGTGCACCGCCCTCACCTAGCAATACCTTAAGTTTAACACAACCAGTGCCTGATTTAGCTAATGCACCCATCATAGATATGACACAATATCCTACTAATCTTTTAGTGGCGGTATTTCAATATTGGTAAGTTAATAGAACTTGTTTTATAGAATTTTATAATTAATTATTTTTTTTCTATCTCTAGTTCCATTGTTATGCAGGACAATAAAAACGAATCTAGTGTGGCCAATCTCAAACTTTGCTTCTTAATTCTCACCTGCATTTCCGAAGATCAGTATGCCAACTCCATGATGCATGATAGTAATTTAACTTTTAAAGTTATGCTACATCGAGCCCAAATGCGTCATCGTAAATTGAATGTTGATCGTGTGGGTAAATCTCAACCATTAGCTGCTACTTTATTAGATTTGTTAGTGGAATTTATTGTTTCTCATTTGATGAAAAAATTTCCCATGGAATTGTATTTGTTGTGTGTGGGTGTTATACATCGTATTCTATGTTATCAAAAACGTTGCCGTGTTCGTTTGAATTACCCCTGGAAGGAGCTGTGGTCAGCCTTGATTGGTCTTTTGCGATTTTTGGTTAATCAAGAACAAACATTGGTTAAGAAATGCAATATTTTCTATTTGTCATTGCAGGTTGGTAAAAGTTAATGAAATGGAAAAATATTTATATAGATAATGAATTTCTTGTAATAATTTTCTATGTAATAGGTCGTTAATATTTTCAATTTATTTATTACCTATGGTGATACCTTTTTGGCCACTACCAATAGTTATGATGAACTTTATTATGAACTTAATCGAGAGGAAAAAGTCTTTACCGAATTGCATGCTATGGGTAAGTTTCTATAATTTTTTAATAATAATTTATGTTGCCTAATAACTACTTATTCCTTACACTGTTTCCAGTACTTCGTTATACCACAATGCCCGATTGTGAGTACAAAGATGATGTTATTAAACTTTTAAATGCCTTAGTCAATATTTTGGCCATTGTTAAACACTTTCAAAATAAAATCAAAGAATGGCTAGCCGAACAGGGTCTATCCACACCTACAGAAGAACAAATCCTAGAGGTGGTGCGTAAAAATTACGATTTAACTTTAAAACTTCAGGATTCTTTAGATCATTATGAACGTTATGCCGAGGCTCCAAGGCATACTGCCTTTTTCAAAAATATGGTACGTGATGTAGTCGCTGATACACGTAAGCAAATATATGGTTATGTTAAAGAAGCCGTTTCAACCATTCCAGAACCCGATAATGCTATGATTACATCTACATCTTCTAACACATAAGATGTGTTGTTAAAAGTAAAAAATTAAAATTTCTTGAGATTTTTAGTAAAAGTAAAATGAGAAGAAGTTTTCTTTATTAAATATTATTATTTTTAGCTACATAAATTGTGTAATAATATTGACTGTTGATTATATAAAATGATTTAATTTATAAAGTGAAAATTCTAAAAATTTATTAACTAACTGTTTGCTTTATTTAACGAAAAAAAAAAAAAACAAAGTATCAATGAAATTTTGTTTTATTTAAAGCTGTATATTTATAAAAGAAAAAAAAACGAAACATATTTATGAATCATTAAAAAATATTTTTATTATTATAAATAATAATGTATTTTCATTTTTTAATTAGGGTATAAATAAAAAAGGGAAAAGAAATATTTGATTTGTCCTTGTGTTTCATACAAACCATATTACACCAAGATTTCATTAAATTTAATCTTTTTCTGTTTTATTAAAATTAATTTTTTAAACTTCCCTCGTTATAGAAATGAAAATTTTCGTCAAAAATTTAATGAAATACCAGGAGAACAGAATGCTCTGAAAAGCAGTAGGTTGCTAAAAAAAATTAAAAACCGTAGCATACTTTAAGGCTGTTCACAAAAGCAGTACATTTTAAACTATAATATTGAATCTATAAAGACTTTCAAACTGTTTCAAAGCAAATGTGACTCTAAAACTTTACATTTCAACCAGTGACTTTTAAACCTAAATTTTCAAGCAAAATTTATTGTTAACAATATTCCCCGCCGTAGAATGAATTTCAAAACGTTTTTTATATACGATTTTTATTATTTGAATTATTTATACTTTATTGAAGCTTTTCGTATGTAATTTTATATAATATATTTATGTATGTATATGTTTTTTATAAAAATGAATAGTAGTGATATTAACTTATTAAATCTAATACATTGTTTTGTTTACAACTTTCATTATAGAATTGTTAATACATACTTGCTACTACTAATAAATATTGAATATATGAATTTTTTTAATAATTATTTTTGTTTTTTTTTTTTTTAAAGCATACCAAAATAAAATTTAAAATCTATAATTAGATAAAATATTTATAAACATTTAAAATGCTTTAAAGACAAATGTTTTTCTTTAGAAACAACTAAAACGAAATTAAATTACATATAAAATAAACACTTGGATATAAACAAAATAAAACGATATTATTTACAATGAGAAAAACATTTAAAATCTAAATATTTTTATAATTCAAAGGAAGGGTAAAGAAATCGTTCGTTTTAATTAAATACAGCTAAAGGCACAAATTTACTTTAAAATTTGTATAAAACTTTTTTCATCTTTTTTTTTTTAGCTTAGAATTAAAAAAATTTAATTTTAATATTTTCAATTTTTATATAAAACTATAAAACAAAACTTACTAAACAAAAAAAAAAAGTAGCTAATTAAATATAATAATTTATGTGCTTGTATGTATATACCTAGAGTATATTTACAATATTTTTAATTTATAATATTATATATGTATAAGAAGAAATGTTGCTTAATATTACAAATGTAGTTATATATAAAAAAAATATAAAATTTTTATAAATGATTATGATTATAATTGTTTTTTCTTAAAACTATTTAAAAATGATCTACTTTAACCGATACAGTATGAGCTGCAGCATTACTGGGTAAATCAATATTATCCCATTCGGTATGTATATTCTTTTCACTATCGGTGGCCTTCAAAGCTAAACCCAAAGATGTTGTTCTACCCGCACAATGGGGTATATTAAGAGTTACGGGCACTAGAAATTCCAAACCCTGAGGACCACACATTACAAGGGGTGACAGCATGGTTTCACCTAGGAGTAGCAAGTAATAATTTTAATTAATTATTTTTATTTATGTACTATTTATACAATAATATTGTTTAATAAAATATGTTGTAAGTGTAAATAAATATTGATAAGTGTGTAAGTGTAATAATAGTGTGGTAAGTGTTCAAAAATAATAATAATAATAATAATAATAAAAAAAAAACAATTTAAAATAAAATTATATTAAAATAAAAGTTTTTCTAGGCCAAAGAAAAGAAACTTAAAGATTAAACTACAAACATGCTTAACTACTAGAGAAAGTTTGCTACAGATATCAGACTAACAGAAACATTTTAAAGGGAAATTTTATTGAAAAATTAAAAAAATGATTTTTGAATTGTTGCCTTCTGAAAATACATACATCTAAATGCCTATTAAAAATAAATATATTCATGAGAGGGAATAATAATACTTTTCGGATGTAATATTTAATTTAATTTCCACTATTATATATTATGATAATCATGTTGATTTGTTTTGAGTTCGATCAAAGTGGATGACACAAAGAATGTGCGAGCCATAGAAAACAACTAGAAGTTGCAAGTTTCCGCTTGAATGTCGTTTTAGGAGGCCGCCCACCGCCTATTGCAGATAACCAGAAGAATCTGTCGCTTACTAGTCTCGCATAGACCGTGCCGTCCCCAACTTATGCCCAGCATGTGGTGACACTTACCACATTTTCAACTGTCCTGCGAACCCTACTTCTCTGTGTCCAACGGATTTATGGACACAACCAGTAGAAGTAGCACAATTCCTCGGACTTGACCTCGATGCAGAACCCTTTGACTGGAAATTGTAAAGATGTTCTAGATGCTACAACAACTTCTTGCTCCAATTACGTTTGAGGGTTTTTCAGTGATCGCATATTTTGTTTATTTTTGCTCTAGCGCTTCTGGTTACTCTAGAAAAACGATTTTTTTTTTTAATTCCTAAAAAATCAATTTTTAAAAAATTTTGAAAGTGAACACAGATTTTCTTTATGCTCGCTCTACATCATCCGATTTACTCATATTTTTGAGAAAATTTTATAAGTGATCACAGATTTAGTTTGTTTTTGCTCCAGAAAATTTTCATAAAATTCTCCAAAAATTTAATTTTTGGAGAACTTGATAAGTGATCAAGGATTTTCTTTATTTTTGATCATAAGCCACTGTCTTTCCAAGAAATTGTAACTTTATAAAAATCAATTTTATAAAAAAAACTATTTTAAGGATTTTTTTTTTTTTTTTTGATGCTATGGTTTCCATCGAAAGTAGAATTTTATAAAATTAAAAAAAAAACAATTATTTTTCAAATTATTTTAATTTCAAATTAATTAAATTACCCAAGAAAAACTGTATTGGTTCTACAACTACTTCCAGAACTTATGAAAATAGCCTGCACTTGTTCTACTTTGGCGTTACGACTAATGATTTTTGT
>MINK01187709.1:19583-34202 GCA_001735545.1 Phormia regina
AAAAATTCTAACTCTACTTCTCCATGAAGAAATATAAGAAATAACGCCGGCAGAATAACGAGAAGAAACTTTTATTTCCAACGTAAAGTTAAAGGATGGAGAAAATATAAACGGAGAATTTTTATTTCAATCTGTCTATTTTTTACACCAAACATTTTATGTTTTTATTTTTTTATTTATTATTTATCCTTATCAAACAAAATTAATTCTTTTTCCATCTTTGTTTTGTTAAAAAATTATAAATTTAAAAACGGACAATAAATTTGACAGCTTATGTTAGACAGCTTTGTGTTCAAATATTTATAGCGAAATAGATTGCGCAATAGATTTTCTTATTGGTCCACACATGGGGGAAAAAGTTTTTTGAAGAGAGCTAATAGAATTTGACATTGCAAAACAACCAGAATGTTATGTTAACGTGTAGACCTAGGGGTAACAAGTCACCTTAAAGTAACTAAAATATTTCACATTAACAATAATGTAATTTTTCCGATGATTTCAACACGGTTGTTAAAAGCAATGTTAAAGAAACATGTTCAAACATTGAAAAAATTAATATAAACATCAAATGAACGAATCTACATTTATCATTAACATGATGTTAGTGTTAATGTTAAATATTTTATGTTATGTGAAGACGACTAGTAATCATAGTATAATTAGAAAGTATAGTCGTAAGAACTGCTGTTTTACAATTTTTTCATTGATACACCTCGCGTTACTGTCAAATTGTTTTTGTATTCCCATGTAAAATTTTGTCGTATTTTAGTCTTCCTCTCTTTTATTCTCTCATTTTCTGTTCATAGCATTTTGACATTGTTAGCGGTCTAGTAGGAGATAATATTTGAAAAAGATATCTGTTAAACGATTCGAAGCGATTACATCCTTAAAATATATAAATTCCACAAGTTTCACTAATAATACCATATAATTTAAAGGTTCCAATTGTCCAAGAGCAGAACACGATGTATATTTTTGAGCTCATGTTTTCCTTAGCCATGGCATAAAATAGAATAAACTATATTTTTCTATGAGAAAAAACATTGTTTCTTGAGGCCTTCTTGGCAACAAGCGTACTTCCGTAAAAAATATTGAGAAAAGTTTTACCTTCGGAAATATGTAAAACAAAGTAATAATTCGACTTTCGAATGAGCTGTTAAATTCTAAAAAGTTTAAATTCAATTTTCAAAATATCAATATTTCAAAAACAAACAAAAAAACAAACAACAAAGAATCCCGGGAAAGTTAAAAATAAATTCCGATTTCCCGGGAAGGAAAAAAGTTTGGTAAAAAAAACCCTAATAGATATACATATATCCTTTTCTACCGCCATTAATTTGTTTTGTATTCTTGAAAATTACTAATAATTTTTGTGAAAAAAAATATATATTAAAAATTAAGATGTTAATTTAACAACATATTTTATTTTTAAATGTTACTAAAGCATAAGAAATTTTCAGATTTTTTTAATTAAATGTTTTATAATATATAGTATTCGAATAATAGACACACAATTAAATATATATATTTATATATTAGATGTTAATTATACTGTTTATTTTATTTTTTAATACAGTCTTTTTTAAAATTTTGCTTAATTTATTTAATTTATTACAGAATAATACCAAAATAAAAAAGAATTAAATATAAATACCACAACACAAAATAAAGGAATTTAATTTTAAACATCTTTGGAAAATTTTAGATTTGTATATATGTAATACATAAACTTAATTAATTTTTGAATTTAATATCTTGAAATAACGCATTATATGTTCACCCAAATGTTCACTTATATAAAATGACCAATCTAAGGTCTGTTGACGCCTATAACCGCCAGATGTTAGAGAGCTACTGGTTTGTAATAGATCATAAAGGGAATCTGTAGTCATTTTTATAGATGAGGTGTGTAGGAAGTTCATAATACGTTCGTTGGTGTAGCTAAAATCCTAGAAATATTTAAAAAAAATAAAAAAATAGTTCATATAGACAAAGGTTGAAATTTGAAACAACGAAATATGAAAAGGGAATTCCATTTTATAAGTTTTACACATTTTTTTTTTTTTTTTTTTTTTTTTTTTTTTTGAGGAAATTCGATAAGAAATTTTAAACTTAAAACTACTTACTTCTTCAATGTCTTCTCTGTCATGTTTCAAGTGTACATAATACAATGTTTTATCTTGATTATCAGCTGTTATTTCCACCTTATCCACAGGCAAAGCAAATTGCAACTTATCCCATTCAGCCTCAGTAATGGCAAATACTGCTGACGTTAGAAAAACATAACCACGCTTGAGTTGATCTTCTACCGATAAAGTAATTTCATGATAGAATAATATTTGATCTGAAGATAATTCAACTGGCAATAACTTCCATATACGATAGCCAGAAGGTTCAATAGCTAAATTACGACAAGTGGAGGGACAACGTTGTTTAGGCATGGCATTAAAGCCAACAGTTTGTAACATGCCTTGACCAGCTAAAGCTAACAATTCTGCAGCACCACTAATCGGTTTTGTAAAGGCTCCCACCAAACCTTTGCTAAGGCCAGTAAACACTTCCACTGGAGAACGAGCTTCGAGCGTATGATGAGCTAAACCACCAACAGCGCCTAAAATACTTATACCCAAACCGGTCATTCCTTGTGAAAAGCCTTCGGTGAAACCCTGTGGTCGAGAGCGTCTTAAGGCTTCTGTTCGTTCAATATGTTCTTCATCTAAAGTTAAACGATCCAAATTTCTAGCCACTGAGGCAGCCAATTTTGTTACAGAATTCACCGTGCCGGCAGTAACATTTCTTAGCAAAGAAGCTGAGCCTTGAGAAACACCGACTATAAAACCCCAAGGTCCCCTGAATAAACCTTGGACAGGTAATGAAACAAAATCCTTTAAACCGGTAGTAACAGAACGTGCCAAACCACTAGGACTGCCCAAGATTTCCAAAGAGCCTACCACCCAGCCGGCTCCAAAAATAGCACCAGATAAATAATGCATGCCCAGAGACTGGCCAAATTTTAAAGGCAGAGTCAAAAGATGTGAACGTTCGTAAGAAGAAAACGATAAAGGAGAATGATCCAAAGCAATATAAAGACGTACAGATGTATGAACCGATAATAACACACTCATGGAGTCTATGCTAAACGTTCTCAACTGTAATGGTTCAGCTGCATATATAGCTTGGGTTTCCACATCTCTCGGTATATTGATTTGATTTTCCTCTAAAATTTTACGTTCATATTCTAATTTCGGCTTAAAAGAACAATTAGAGGCCTCACATTCAACCAAGGCATCTAAAAAATCTGTTATATAGGCATCTTCAATGTAGGCTCTTATGGGACTCAATTTACACTTCAGAGAATTTATTTTGAATTCATCTTCAAACAGTTTTAGTTTTATCTCTATCATTATACTTCGTTCTTTCAAAATTTTATAATAAGTTTCCAAATAATAAGGTTCCGGAACACAGTCCTGTTTCTCATATAACTCTTCAGCACATAAAATCACGGGGAAATCATATTTTCCAGTGGAAAATAATTGATTGTCTATTTGTAAATTAGGTATCACAATATTCATGTTGCGATCATCTTCATTGTCTTCGTAGACTATAATCAGGTCGTCAGCATATATTGAAACGACTTCACGTTTCATATATTGACGATCGGTGTTGTCAGTGTGTAGACTTAGATTTATTTCCTTAACAAAGAATTTGATTTTTAGATCCCGAATTAAATTATCACAATCATTACGGAAATGTTGGCAAATAGGGGTATTTGTTTCTTTTGGAGTTTCTTGATAAATTTTCGTTTCTGGCAGCAGAGCAAAAGATGCTTGATCACTAGTTGGTGTGAGTTGGGATTGAATTTTTGTGGGCTCTGTGGTGGAAAGACGCGAACGTAAATCTTTTACTGAGAATTCCATTTGCTAAAACAAAAGGAAATAATAAATGATAAGAATATCTTTTATATTATAAAAGTGATAAATAGCTGTTATCCCGCAGTCACTGATTTTAAGTATCCATAATAATATTAATAATGCAAGTAAAACAATTTAATATACAAATTTAAATTTGCTAAAAATAAAACGGAAAGCCACCGCAAATGTATTGCTTTAATAATTTTGTTTCTCATTATGCTCAAATAAAAAAAAAAATAAACAAAACAGACCAATATCTAAAATCGCGTTATCTAGGTCAAGGTTTTCTTGATAGTCTCACCGATTTATCGATCAGCAGCATAAGTGGCATTAACTCATTCGTCAGGGAATGTGGATGGTTTCAGGAATAGAATTCCAGCACATGGACTCTTTTGATTTCTATACAGCGACAGATTCTTCTACGTTTTTTCTGTATGCAACTACTATCACTCTTTTCTCGCTCACTATATCATTTCACTCAACATGATGCCTCTTTTCTTTCCTTCTAATCTAAACTTTCACATCTTATGTCTATTCTATTCTTACAGGTAGCACAAAGGGACCTCTTAGGACCCAAGTGAGCCGTAGTCTGTTATTTGACGGCAACCTGAAGAATCTAATCTATCTTTGTAATATAACTAATTACTTTTTTTCATGTACGCCTAAAGAATTAAACATTTTTTCTTTTACAATTATCCTGTATATATAACTTCTTCAGGATAATTGTAAAAGTAAATAAATCCTTTTGAAATCAAATATTTTTGTAAGAAGTTTACTATTGAAAATTTGTTAGAACATAAATATTATTCCGTATAAAATTAAAAATAAAATTTTCTTATAATAATTCATTATAACCAACACTAAATAGTATGGCGTCTTTTAAATTAGTCCAATTGTCCGATTTACAATTTAAACTTGTAACTGACATGATTAAAAACGTGCATCATTCAACTGGAAATTCATAATATTTGTCCTTAACTCTATATTGTTTAATATTTTTAGTATTTTATGATTATTATTTTTTTTTTTTTCTCCCTCTTTCTCTCTCCTTCTCTCATTTATTTACCACTGTCAATTACAGTTGACATGTCATCATATAAAATGACCCCAATTCCAGAAATAAAATCATATTAACAATAATGACCAATATTATCCAGTGAAGAAAAAAATAAACAACAACAAACAAAATAAAATAAAACAAACTTTATAAAACATATAATTTTATGATATGTGACATAAAAATAAAATGAATTGCAGAAAATCTCGTTAACCTTTAAAGAAAAATCAAGCAAAGATGAAACTGAAATAGAACAACAACAACAACAAAAAAACAGTTAACAATTTGAAATTTAAAGAATTTTTTTAACAAACAACTCAATATTAATGTTAACATGACGTCTCAATTGATTTTTTTGACTTGTAAAAAATGTCAAAGTTTTTTCCCAAACACTCTTTATATTTTCAACAAAATTTTCGTTCTTTAAGTCCATTTGTTACTTTTTTTTCGCTTGCTATTATTTGACTTTACAATATTTATACTAAAGATGTGTAAAAAGTTTTTGTTAATGGTTTTAGTTGTTATTTTTGTTATTAGTTAGTGAGCCGGAAAACTCAAAAATTAAGGCGTAGTTTGGCATAAAACATCCTTAAAATCAAAGAATATTAAGAAAAACAACATGAAGCTTTACGAAACACTTTAGATGAAATTTTAAACCGAAAAATGTAGCATAATTTTTTGTTTTCTTTTCAAGATGAAGCTTGTTGGATGAATAATTATTTGGAAAGAAACATTTGAAAGAAAAGAGGAGGATAGGGAGAGAAGTATTAATGTTAAATAGTATTCTGAGAACAATTGCAACAAAAATTTAATGTTGAAATGAACTGAATCAGAACAGAATTAAAACTATTAAACAGAACAGAATTAAATTAAAAAGAACTGAACTGAACTAAAACTGAACTAGAACTGAACCAGAACGGAACCAGAACTGAACTAGAACTAAATTAGAACTGAACTACAACTGAACTAAAAGTGAACAAGAACTGAACTAAGACTATTCACAAACTATTCTAGAACTAAGCTTGAACAGAATTAGAAATGAATTAAAACGGAACCAGAACTACACTGGAACTGAACTATATCTTTACTAAAACAAAACTAAAATAGAATGAAAATAGAATAGAACTTTAACTGCTTTAGAATTGAATTTAAACTGAACTAGATCTCTACTGGAACTGTTCTAGAATTAAACTTGAACTGATGTAGTAGTGTTTATAAACTTTTCTAGAACTAAACTAGAACTGATTTAATACTGAACTAGAACTAGTACTAAAATAGCAATTAACTAAAAAAAAGTAGAAAAAACAGTAACTTAACTATAACTGAACTAGAACTAGAACTAGAACTAGAACTGAACTATAACTGAACTAGAACTGAACTATAACTGAACTAGAACTGAACTAGAACTTAACTAGAACTGAACTAGAATTGAACTAGAACTGGAGTAAAACTGAACTAGAACTGAACTAAAACTGAACTAGAACTTAACTAGAACTGAACTAGAATTGAATTAGAACTCAACTAGAACTGAACTTGAACTAAACAAGAACTGAACTAGAATAGAACATAACAGAACCCAAAGAAACCAGACTTAGAATAGAACTTAAGCAGAACTAGAAATTTACTGAAACTTTTCTAGAACTAAACTAGAACTGAACCCGATATGTTTACAACTAAACTGAAACTAAACTATACTTGAATTTGAACTGAACTGGAACTTAACTAAAACTGAACTAAGACTAAATTTTAACTTACCTAGAACTGAATAACAATTGAACACAAACTGAAGTAGAATTGAACAGGAAATAGAACTAAACTAGAATTGAACTTAACTAACACTGAACTAGAACAGAATTGGAACTGAACCAAAATACTTAATTAAAACTAAATAGGCCGATGCTCACAGTTGTTCCGAATTCTTAAAACTTTTCAAAAGTCTTCAACTTACATCTACAACTACATTAAACTTTTGCTAACTTATCGTTTAAACAATTTATCCTATTCCGTTTTAGCTAAAAACTAAAAATACTCTCTTAAAAATGCCACCATCATCATTTAACTTACTAAGTATTTCCTTGAAATTCTTCAACCACCCCACGCTTTCACATCATGATGTAAATTTTATTTATTATATTTACAACTTGAAATTCTTTAACCGAAAAAGTGTTCATTGAAATAAAAAACCCATTGTATGAATTTGAACAGGAAAACGAACATTAACAACAAAAAACGTAAATGAACAAAATAACCTTGCAATTTTCAACATACTTAAAGCTATGATTAATTACTTTTTGACATTATAAGCTTAACGCAAAACTAAACTAAACTAAACTGAAGGCAACAATAACAATAAAAACAAGTAAAAACTAGAAAATACTTACTTAGAACTGAATTCGGCACACGCTTCTAAATAAGTAAGTAAAAGCAGCACAAACAATTGCAAAATGAAGCGATAGAAACGAACAAATAAACTTTAAGCCATTTCTTGGCACGTATTCATTTCTTTACAAGAAAACTGGAACACTTTGAAATGATAAATGAGCATAAGGTGTTGATTTGACTTTTTTTAGGCGGCCATGGCTGACAAAAGGATATATATTTTTTTCTCGTAAACAATGAATGGTTTGGGTGTAGTAGAGACAGTCATTGTAATAGTTAATTTTTGTATAACAAGCACGTCATCATCATCATCAACATCTTCTTCCCACTACACTCATCATAAGCATCAACATAGCAAAAGTCACAACAGATATGACTGACACCCACACTTTTGCTGCCGCTTCTTCTGCTCCAGCTGCTTTGATACATTTCTCCCACTTAGAATTTTTGGCTTTTGCCAAGTATTCTTAGGAAGGAAGTTTTTTTCTATGCGACAGAAGACAGAATTCCCAACTTCCTTTATCCATTTCTGGTTTTATTTTTAGACAGAAATGAATGTTTATTTCATTTCTGCTCATCTAATGAATAATATTTTTATTTTTTTTTGCTATTTCCACCATGTCGAGCTGTCATTTTTGTTTTGTGTCAAATTGCTTAACGTTGTTGTTCCTTTGTTTTTCTGACTGACTGAATGAGTGTTGTTGTTGATTTCTTTTTTTTTCGCTGTCTTTCCGTGAGTGTTTTTGTAAAATTTAATATTAAACATATTTTCAATTCATAACGGTTTTCATGGTTATGTCTGTTGTTTCCTTATTTGTATCCATACGCAGACTTATTTTAATTGTAATTAGTTTTCTACATTTGTGTTCTTTTGTTTTGTCTTTAAAGTCCTTTTATTGTTGTCAAATAATATTTCATAGTTGAGATATTTGGAAGCAGTCTGTTTCTTTGATGATGGAAAGTGACACTGGAGTTAATGGAAAAAGATTATGTTGAAGTTAGGAAACACAAAACTTTAAACTCATGAATATTTTGGAAAAAAAAGAAAAAATTAATAGTTTTTAAAACATTTAATAATTCCGTGTGTATATTCCGTGACACATAGATCACTACATATTTATATCATAATTGCAGCTAGTTTTGTCAAAATGAAGGATATCAGGCCCCTTACCATTTTAACCAAAATGATACTGGAATATAATTGAGTGCAGAACTAAAACTAAACTAAAAATGAAATAAAACAGAATCAGAAACTGAACTAGTACTGAACTAAAACTCAACTAGAACTGAACTGGAACTAAACTAGTACAGAACAAAACTGAACTAGAATTGAAATATAATTGAACTAGAACTGAAACTCTACCACAACTGAACTACAACTGATCTTGAACTGAACTAAAACAAGAACTGAACAGTAACTGCTCCAGAATTAAACTCGAGCTAGAACTGAATTAAAACTGAACCAGAACTGAACTATAATTTAACAAGAATTGAAATACAAATAGATTTAAAAGTGAACTAGATCTGGACTAGAACTGAACTAAAACGGAACTGGAACTTAACTATAAATAAACTAGAACTTAACTATAAATAAACTAAAACTGTTTTAGAATTGAACAAAAACTGAATTAGAACTAAATTTAAGCTAAAAATGAAGTAGAACTGAACTAGAATTGAACTTGTGCTAAACTAAAATTAAACAAGAACTGAGTTATAACTAGATTTAAAACTGAACTGAGAGCTAAACTTAAAGGGAACAAAACTGAACTAGAACTAAAACGGAACTGGAACTTAACTTGAATTGATCTAGAACTAAACTATAAAATAACTAGAACTGTTTTAGAATTTAACAAAACTGAATTAGAACTAGATTTAAGCTAAAAGTGAACTAGAACTGAACTAGAGCTGAACTGGAATTAAAATTAAACAAGAACTGAGTTAGAACTGGATTTAAAACTGAACTGAGAACTAAACCAAAACTGAACTATAGCTAAACTTAAATTGAACAAAACTGAACTAGAACTAAAACGAAACTGGAACTTAACTAGAACTAAATTATAAATTAACTGTTTTAGAATTAAACAAGAACTGAATTAGAACTAAATTTAAGCTAAAAGTGAAGTAGAACTGAACTAGAGTTGAACTTGAGCTTAATTAAAATTAAACAAGAACTGAGTTAGAACTAGATTTAAAACTGAGCTGAGAACTAAACCAAAACAAAACAAAACTGAACTATAGCTAAACTTAAACTGAACTATAGCTAAACTTAAACTGAACAAAACTGAACTAGAACTAAAACTAAAACGGAACTGGAACTTAACTAGAACTGAACTATAAATTAGTTCTAGTTAGAATTAACCAAGAACTGAATTAGAACTAAATTTAAGCTAAAAGTGAACTAAAACTTGAGCTAAATTAAAATTAAACAAGGATTGAGTTAGAACCATATTTAAAACTGAACTGAGGACTGAACTAGAGCTAAACTTAAGCTGAACAAAACTGAACTAGAACTAAAACGAAACTGCTACTTAACTAGAACTAAACTATAAATGAACTGTTTTAGAATTGAACAGGAACAGAATTAGAACTATATTTAATCTAAAAGTGAAGTAGAACTGAACTAGAGCTGAACTTGAGCTAAATTAAAATTAAACAAGAAGTAAGTTAGATATAGATTTAAAACTGAACTGAGAACTAAACCAAAAATGAGCAGAACTGAACTAGAAATGAACTACAGCTGAACTAATACTAAACTAGATTTAAAACTGAACAAAACAGAACTAGAACTGAACTAGATTTAAATTACAATATAATTTGAAGCTTTATAGAACTAAACTTAAACTCAACAGGAACTGTACTCTAGTTAAATTAATACCTAATTAGAAATAGTTTAGAACTTATAGTCTCAACCCAACCAAAACTAAAGTCGAAAATGACAAGATTTAAATTTTATAATCAAACCTTACTTTCTATTCTATTTATTAATGCCAAAAGAAACAGCATTTTCATAACCTCTTAAATCCTTTAAGCCATTAACAACACAACTTTGGCATTTCTCTTTCAACTTCAACACAAAATTATTACTTTTAACATAAAATTTTATAGCAAAATTTATGATTATTATTGAACTATAAAAATATTGCAATTTAAAAGTTTCAGTTTTTATTTGTATAAATAGAGCAAAACAAAAATAAAAACCCTCAACAATAATTTCCAACAAATAGTCAAATGGTTAATTGAGCATTTCTGTTAAAATAAACTAAACTCTGTTTAAGAGTTGTTAACTTTATGCACCTACAATATTACAGAGTATGTTGCTATATTTGTGTTTAAATGTTTTTTATGCAATTGCTTTTTTGCAACAAGATTTACTTATTTGGTATATTGTAGCATCCAATATAAAATAGTGGTATAGTAAGCCATATAAAGCCCAGTAGTTCTGGGTTTAAATGTTGTTTTTTTTTTTACTAAACTAAAATATTAAAACAAATGCATATGCTAAAACAAAATCAAATAATACGAAAAGGACTACAAAAGTATTGTCTAGTAGACGACTAAACTAGGAACTTTTAATGATTATAGAAAATATTTCATCACCAGCCTAACTGCTGGGTTAGTTGCACGTTTTTTTCTGAGAGGCAAAGAGATTGCTTATTGGAACATTTTTTGCATTTAACAATTGTGTAAATGTTTCTAAATGTAAGTGAGCGTACATGTGTTTAATACAATACATTCACATTTATAGCTTATTTGTAGTAAATTCTTTACTATTACAAAATTTATTGTTAACAATTGCAGCTGGTTACAGCTTTTGCTTATTAAATGCACTGAAAAAAATTCAAAAATGAATTAAAAATTGAAATTAAGGTGAAAGTTTGAAAAATTATATTTTAATATAAAGAAATATATTTTTAGTTTTTAGGAGTGCTATTTTTAGTTATTTAAAGTGATACTTTTAGTTCATTTAGTGGGTCTTTTTTCGTTTCTAAGGAAGGCTGTTTAAAGCATTCTAAATTATATTTAAAAAAATTGCTATTTTTAGTTCATAAGAGTGCTATTTGTAGTTATTGAAAGTATTACTTTTAGTTCATTTTGTGAGTAATTTTTTTTTTTTTACAAAAGAAAACTATTTTAAGCAATGATTGTGGTCCAGTAAGACTCAAAATCATATTCAAATTTTATTGCAAATAAGCGCTATTAGTAGTTCTTATGTGTGCTATTTTTAGTTATTTAAGTACTACTTTTAGTTAACTTCTAAGTGGGTCTTTATTTTCGTTTCTAAGGTAAGAATTTCAATCCTACATTATATTTAAATTTTATTTCAAAAAAAGTGATATTTTTAGTTATAAAAAGTGCTATTTTTAGTAATTTAAAATACTACTTTTAGTTCATTTAGCAGGTCCTTTTTTCATTTCTAAAGAAGACTATTTAAAGACTGAATTGTAGTCCAATGGATTCAAAATTATATTTAAATTTTATTTAAAAAAAGTGCTACTTTTTAGTTCTTAAGAATGCTATTTTTAGTTATTAAAAACAAGAATTTTAGTTAATTTTGTGGGACTTTGTTTTCGCCCACAAGAGGTTTTCTTTTAAGCAAGAATTGTTTTAAATTTTATTTTGCTCCAAGCACTACTTTTAGTTCATCTAGTTGGTATTTATTTTCGTTTCTAAAGCAAGAATTACAATCCTAAATTATATTTAAATTTTATTAAAAAAGGACAGGTTTTAGTAATTTAAAATACTTCTTTTAGTTCATTTAGTGGGGCTTTTCTTTATTTCTAATGAAGATTATTTCAAGTAGGAATTAAAGTTCTGTGGGATTCTAAATTCTATTAAACTTTTATTAAAAAAAATGCTATTTTTAATTCTTATATGTGCTATTTTTAGTAATTGAAAATACTACTTTTAGTTCATTTTGCAAGACTTTGTTTACACCTACAAGAGGACTATTTTAAGCAGGAATTGTAGTCCTATGAAATTCTAAATTATATTTAAATTTTATTTCGAAAACAAGTTCATTTTGTGGGACTTTTCTTCATTTCTACAGAAGACTATTTTAAGCAGGAATTAAAGTCCTATGGGATTCTAAATTATATTTAAATTTTATTTCGAAACAAGGGGTGTTTCTAGTTATTGAAAGTACTACTCTTAGTTCATTCAGTGGGTATTTATTTTCGTTTCTAAATTAAGTATTGTAGTCGTAAATTATATTTAAATTTTATTAAAAAATAGCTATTTTTAGTTCTTAAAGGTGCTTTTTTTTTGCAATTTAAAACATTACTTTTAGTTAATTTAGTGATGATTTTTTCCATTTCTAAAGAAGACTGTTTTAAGAAAAAACTGAAGTCCTATAGATTCAAAACTATATTTAAATGTTATTTCAAAAAAGTCATATTTTTAGTTCTTAAGAGTGCTATTTTGGGTTATTTAAAATATGAATTTTATTTCATTTTGTGGGACTTTGTTTTTTTGTCTATAAGAAGACTATTTGTTTCATTTAGCGGGTATTTATTTTCGTTTGCTAAATTACATTTAACTTTTATTAAAAAAGTAACTATTTTTAGTTCCTTACAGTGCTATTTTTGGCTATTTATAGTTCATTTAGTACATCTTTTTTTAGTTCTTTTAGTGCATATTTTTTATTTCTAAAGAAGACTATTTTAAGGAAGAATTGAGGTCCTGTGGGATGCAAAATAATATTTCAATTCATTTACTGTCCTGTGAAATGCAGGCTTTTGTGTCTTTTTTACTAAATATTTCCAACATATTCTTTTTCTTCATTTCAACTCTTAAATATTTGCAAGTGTATATTGAATTTAACTAAAACTTGTATGGGATTTTTTCAATACTCTCAATACACTTGTAACAAATCGTAACTTTGTTGTTCTTGTTTTTTGTGTACAATTGTATTTATAACATAAACACACATACACACATCCTAGATATTATACTACAACTACAATATAAAATATTTTATTTTTGTTCTCTCCATTTAATGTTTATGAATGTGATTATTTGTTAGAGATATTTATATGCGTTTTCTAGACGATTTTCATCCTTTGGTATTATGTTACTTTTACCAATATCCTTTCATTTTTAGTTTGTTTTCATTTTTTTTCCATTTCTATTTTTCCTTTGCAATTTTAGCTTGACTATAGTATTATAGTTTAAGGTTCTAAATAACGTAAATGGCAATTGAGACGTCTGCAAACTTTACACCTTAAAAAATCTATAATATTTAGTGTTCAAGAGGGGGGTACACAGAAAGTAAAAGAGCCAGAGGTTTTGTAAGGAAAACAAAAAAAAAACCATCAATGGTTAAAGTATCGTATGGTACTTTTATTTTATTTTTTTTAACTTTTTTGGGGAAAAGCAATACAGTTGCTCACATAAGCCATATAAAAGTAAGCTATAATAGTAAGTTAACGTATGTTTGTATGTATAAAAATAGCTTAAAATGCAACAGTTTTTTTTAGCAGCAGCAACGTAAACATTTTTGAACAAATGTGTGTAGTTTTTTTTTTTTTTGGAGAAAAATACTTTTGAAATATGAAACACACTTCATCAATTTGTGGTAAGCAATGTAATTGAAGGACCCAAACAAACGGTTTTCGTATACAAAACGTAAACCATAAAATTCAGACTTTTTAAAAGTTGAAAATTTATTTTTATGGTCCATAGTAAGAAAACCTCAGAAAAATGAGAAGGAAAACAAATACAAAAAATCTAATGGTTAAACTTTTAACTTTAGTTACACTTAAAGATTTTTTGTTAAAAGTGCATATGTCTAGGATAAAACAACAAAAATTTAATGATATATGATCATAAGAGCAAGTCTTTGGTAAGAGAGAATGAAATGATGATAGTTATTTAATACATTATTTAAGGATTTAAAAAAAACTGAGCGGAATCTTTTATACTCCGAATTCCGAAGCTTATATAGTCCGAAAATCAATTTTAAACGAAATTTTCCGTGGACCTCAGTTCAGTTCATCAAATACTATAAAAAATTCAAATTTTCTGTGAACAAGTTTAGTTTCTAGCTTACACAGTGGCTTCAAAAAAGTTTAGTTTATTGTTGTTGTTGTTGTTGTTGTTTTTCATTACTCATAAAAACAACAACAATCTTATAATAAAACCCGAAGCTTATAGAGAAGCTTTAAAAGGTTTAAACACTCGTTTTGGTCGACATTTCAGATACTGATTGACTAGGGATTAGGGAATGGTAAACGATGCCAAAAGTCGATTTTCGATTTTACGATCAACTTTTTT
>MINK01187710.1:1629-29103 GCA_001735545.1 Phormia regina
TATCTGAGGAGAAACATCTGAGCAATATATTGCCGTATTATCTGCATAAAAAGCATAGTTGTATTCTCTTATTTGAGAAATATCTGCACAATAGATAATATACAACAGCGGTCCTAAAACAGAACCTTGTGGCACGCTTGCATCAACACAAAAATTTACCGATAATGTAGATTTAATTCTAATATTAAAAGCACGAGTACTCAAAAAACTTTGAATAAGTTTAACAATAAATCCGGGAAGTCCAAAAGTAATTAATTTGTATATTAAACCCTTATGCCATACTGTATCAAAGGCTTTTTCGACGTCTATTAAAACCATAGCAACAGACCTTAGATTTTCAAACTTTTTCTTGACAAGAGCTGTAGTACGTTTTACCTGCTGAGTTGTGTTGTGGAAAGGGCGGAAGGTATGATATTCCTACTGTCAGTAAAACTACATAGTTTGTCTTTAATAATTCTTTCAAAAAGTTTTCCCATTCCATTTAGTAAACTAATGGGTCGATAACTTCCTGGTTCATTAGCTGGCTTTCCCGGTTTTAAGATAGGTACAACTCTGGCAATTCGCCAGGAAATTGGAAAATATTGAAACTTTAGGCAGGAATTAAATAAATAAGTTAAATATCTTATTCCGGAAATTGGAAGATTCTTCAGAAATTCATTTCTAATCATATCTGACCCACAAGATTTTTTTGATTTTAAACTACTTAAACAACTTTTGACTAACGATTCCAAGATGAATTCTGAATCTGGGGTATCATGGTTTACTAAACTACTCCTATCTAAAACGTCTTGCACGACTTCTTCAAGGTTTGGACATCCTAAATTATCAGTTACTTGGTGATTTTTATAAAAGGTTTCTGCAAAAGCATTTGCCTTTTCAAAATCTGTTTTAAAAGTTCGATTTTCACTTACCAATGTAGGTATGTTAGAAACCTTTTTTCTAGTCTCTGTAAAGCATCATTCTATTTACGGTTCCGGTTGTAGATTTAACTAATCGATCATATTGCTTGTACTCGCAAAGATCAGAATTATATCTGTATCTTTGCCACTACCTCCTGTAGTTATTACTTATTCTTATAAGTTCAATAATTTCCCTTGGAAGTCTAATACCGTTTAAATGTGAATCTGGAACAATAGGTGTGCTAGTCTTAGCAGATCTAATAATTATATCGGAAAATTTATTTATAATATAGTCAATTTCAGAAACATTACATATTTCATTTGCCTCAATAGGCGAATTAATAAGTAATGAATCAATTATTGCAAAAAATCTTCTCCAATTTGTTTTATTATAATTATAATTAATATTTTCAACTGCTGTATATGAGGTGTTCAATAAAAATTGGACGGGAAGATGGTCTGAAGATAGTATGTCTAAAGTTTGTGGTTGGGATATATATTACGGAATGTTCGTCAGAAGAATATTAATAATCGAAGATCTCGACCTGCTAGACGTTGGTATATGAGTTGGATCATTTGGGTACATATTGGTAAATGGAATATGAAGCGCCAAATCGTTAAGTAAATTCCCATAAGCATTTGCTCTAAAACATCCCCAGTTACGGTGCTTACTATTTAAATCACCACATAAAATAAAATTACCTAGTAAACTGAACAGTTTCCTAATGTCCCTCCTATAAGATGGCATAAGATCTGTTGTTCTTCTTCCACTTCCCGGGAAATATACACAATATAATTTAAGACGAATGCCGTCTAACAATAATTCGATACCAATATTTTCTATAATTCTGGTTTTTATAGACACTAATTATTTTCTTAATTACGTTTGCCACACCACCACCTTGTCTGTTTCTTCGATCAATGCGCAAAACATTAAACATTGGATGAGAAAACCTGGATTTCTCATTCAACCAAGTTTCTGTTATTAGACAAACGTCAATGTTTTAGTAAATTATTAAATTAAAAAAATCTATTACTTTTCCAATAATACTTCTTGCATTCCAAAACATTATTTTAAGCTGCGTGTTCATTATTTAATATTTAAATACAAATACTTAATTGTTAACTCTGCCATTACATTAAATTGCTGTTCTTTAGTTTTACAATCTCTTAATTTATTAAATCATTTCCATCGATAATTGTGTCAATTCTGACATTGTAAAGAGATCGTTCGTTTTAGAGTTCTCATTATTGTAATCATACTGATTCACGTGTTACATTTATTGGATGGTTAAATTGTTGTTTTTGCTGTTGATGATAGCTTGACTGTTGTTTGGGTAAATGGGGAAATTGAGTGCTGTTGTATACATATTGCTCGTTGTTATTTGAGCATGGAATACCACGATTATTTGGTGTTTACTCTTAAACTTTTCCCTTATACTTAGATACATCTCTGTATTAGGACAAGAGAGATCATATGATTTGTGATCTCCGTTACAGTTTGCACATTTCGTAATATCAACATTACAATCATCTGTTTTGTGCTTGCCAGCGCAATGGGCACATCTAAAACCAACAAAGCAACCTATCTCGCCATGTCCCAGCATTTGGCATTTGTGACATTGTACAATTCTGTTTTTGTTCTTTCTTTTATATTCCCATCTTACAATAGTACGAAAGATGCACTTATGATCTCTTTTGAGATCGTTTAATTTAAGAGAACCGTTTTGAAAAGAAATTATGTAAAATTACCATGTGATTTATCCACACGTTTGACATCATAAACCTTCAAATTGCGTGACGTCAATTCGATTTTTAATTCAGTCTCTGTTTTCTTTTCAAGACCAAATTATACCACTTTAAAGACACGATCACTTTTTTTATCATGTGTAAAATATTGACATTTATTTTCGCTCAATATAGTTTTAACAACAGAATATGTACTCATCGTTTCACATAGTATTTTAGAACCAATTGACATTCTTTTAAGACGATAATTAACAATGCCCTTGTTTGATAAAAGTTAGTGAATGAAATCACCACTTTGTGCTAATACTTTAATCGGAGGTATATGCTCCTTAATTATTTTTTCGGCGGTTTGATTTCCCTCATCTGAGTCCATTGGATCACCATCATCATCATTATCAAGAGCTTGTAAAGGGGTCCAATAATTCCCCCTTTTACGTTTAAGTCTTGACATCGAAGCAAAAGTTAAATGCAAAAAAACTTTTAAAAGATAAGAATGAGTGTAACAGTTGAGTGTGTGTTAAGCTCAGCAGTTGCCAACAAACTAGCATAAGGGCCTTACATATAAAATTAAAAGACTATTTTAGAAAATTGCGGCCGCCAAGTTAAAAAAAAAAAACACATATTTTGGTCCATTTTTGGGACCACTGTGTTGATACTATCATTTTTATGGGATTTATGCATATTTTTATGGGATTTATTCACTTTAAAGAGATTTTCGAAAGAGGTGTTCACATGTGCTTACAAGCTTTACATGTACAGCCAGCCGACCAGAGGACGGATGGATATGGTTAAATCGTTTCAGAAAGTAATTCTGAGTCGAACGGTATAATTTAAGGTAGGGGTAAGGAGATTTTATCTCTGCGTTACAATATTTGCAAAAACACATAACACCCCAACCACCTATGGTGGTGTATGGTATAAAAACAGGACATCGATTACAATTCCCAGCACACGAAGAATTTTTTGTAGGAATATAAAATTCAAAACTCATCAATCTATATAACCATTTCACGCTGGCATTTTTACTGCTGAGTTAGCAGCTATTAAATGGGCTGTTAACTAAGCATCAATTAAGCAACAAAAAACTTTATTTTGCACTAATAGCTTAAGTGTAATTAATTCAATTAAAAACGAGAGAAAAAGATATAGTCGGTCAAGCCCGATGTACACCATTGTGTACATTATAATTAGGGCAGGGGTCTTTTATTAGACTTCGAGCCAAATGTGGACTGATATTCATATTAAGTGTAAAATAAAACATAAGAATACAGAATATTGCGTCGATGCAATCATTTATATGAATTTATTCACTTTTGGATGATTCCCGAAATTAGGTCTTATATGGGAGCTATTGTAAATTACGGATCGATCTTTGTAAAATTTTATAGTATCATTTATGTTTATACTAACTTGATACTAACATTTTAATGGGATTTATGCCCAATAAAGAGATTTTCTGAAAAGGGGTTTATACGGTGTGCAAAATTTCATTAATTTTTTGTTCAAAATTGCGACCTGATTACAAGGTTTACATGGACGGACAGACGGGCGGACATCGTTAAATCGACTCATAAAGTGATTCTAAGCCGATTGGTAACAATTAAGGTGGGTCTTAGACCAATATTCTTGGGTGTTACAAACATCAATACAAACGCATAATACGCTCCCCACCTATGATGGTGTAGAGTAGAAAGATGGTGAATATCGAAACTAATTACTTACAAATACGATACTTGAAAAGGAAGTTACAATACTCTGGACTCCCGGCCATTTTGGTATACCGGGTAATGAAAACGCTGATAAGGCTGCAAAAAATTCTTTAAATATGCCTCTATTTCTAGAAGTACCACCACTCGCTCAAGTAATAAATAATTATTATAAACATTTTCAACAGAATGAGCGACAAATAAAATGGAATGAAGCAAATAATTTTCTCAGAAGTCTAACCACAACATAACCAGACCACCATATAACAGACTATTAAGTCGTGAAGACTGCATCATTTCAACCAGAGTTGGTACAACTAAATTTCCTACCCAACACTACTATAACAACAATCAACCGAAGGAATGCGAATTTTGACTAGAACATCTTACAATTAATTACATATTTAAAAAATGCCCTACGATATTCACTGATCAACTGTAACAGTAAAGACGCAATTAAAAATACTCTTAACTCTCTAAACTTGTTGAATGTAGTTTAATTTTTATAACATATATAGTGTAATGGCCCAGTAGCCCACACTATTACTATAATGTATTTTATAAATTAATTTTTTGTTGTTCACATTTTCTATTGGTAAATATAAATATTAAACTCTTTTGCCTTTAGGATTAGAAACAAAAACATTTTATTCCTAGTCGGGGATTTCCAAATTTATAAACACTGAAAATTAAATTCAACTTTCATGTGTAAAATTTTTTTCACATTTCTGAGTCGTTCACGCTTTCGAGTGTTCAAATTTTCGCGAGTGGTTTAAATTCTAATTCAATTTTAAATATAGTTCCTGCTTATAGGACAAATTAAGAAGACTGAAAAAAAATTATATAATAAAGATATTAATTTATTAATAAAATATAATTTTATATGTTTTTAAAACGAATACATAGTTTTGTATAATTTACTAACAAAACATTATTACTTCTCTTAATAGATAAATTTAAAATCGTTGTATGAATCAAAGTTAAGATTTATGATTAACATTAGAAATTAATTAAATTAATTATACAATAGAAATAGTACAAGTTATTGCAATTTTACATGGATGTATGTGTATGCTTGTGTGTGTTCATGTAAATAGGATTTCTATACTGTATTAAAGTTACTAGAGGAAGATAATTGATTTTGGTAATTAAAAATCTAAAATATCATTCTAATATTGCTTACAATTATTGTTGTACAAAATTTACGAATAATTCAAAGGGAATAAATTTACACACCATCATAACTACATAAATAGACAATAAGAAAATTACGTACATAAATAAACCCGATTAAATCATAAAAACAAAAACATAATACATAATTACATAACAGTACAACCACTAGATTCATTACGATCTAAATTTTGATGCTGGAAGGAAGAGCGTCTAGTGTTTAGCATTGATTGTTGTGTAAATGAGGTGGAAGAGTTTTTAGCACTTTCAGTGCTTAATTGACGTGACAAAATATTACGTTTATCTTCAGCGGTGTATTTATCGTACGTCCAATTCCCATTATTTATATTACTACCAGCTGTAGAACATAACATATTATTGAGAGAATCTACCTGATGTTCCACACCTTTGTTAGAGTCGTTTTGATCGGTGTTATCCGAATTTCGGCTTTGATTTAAGTTAGATTGAGCATTGTTTATTACTAATCCAGGAGTAGATGGAGTTGCGGATGGTGTTGCCGATGAAGTTAAAATAAATTGATCCAATAGATGTATATGAGGTTGGAGCGAAATCATGAATGAACGATAAACGCAATCAATATCGAATGACCACTGGGCCACATGTTTAAGTGATGTTTGTATACGATTACAGGCAGATAAAGACTCGGATCGAATAACAACATTTATTATGCGTCCAATTGAGGCTGCATCCTGAAGCAGAATTGAAAGAACTAAGGCAAAATCGATGCAATTTGCCTCGATAAACAACTGCAGGAGGTAACGCATTTTTATGGCCAACTTTTCGGGTACAATTTTATGAAGAACCTCATCGCAATTTAAACCAAGTGCCAGTGATGATGATGACATATCATCATTGAGGGAATAAAAACGCCGATATACAGTATTATGTTCAAGTGACGTTTGCGAATTGGAACGAGATTTATTGTAGTCTCCGGATATCAGTTGAGTGTGATGTGGAGTTGGCTGTAACATAGAAGTATACTGCAGTTCTTCGTTTTCTTTAATAGATGGAATGTTTGTATGCATGGTTATGTTGCCATTCTGCGTACTAGTGGGGGTATCCATTAACGCCAAACTGAAATATCCAGACTCTGAAGTTTGGCTTGATGCGTGTGGTAAGTTCATCTGTTTATCTAATTGAAATCGTTTCTGCATTTGATTATAATCGTGATCAGATTCTTCAGAGGGAGAGTAAATTGTAGCAGGGGTGGGCAATTTCAACTCTTCATGCAAAAGATTTATAGCTGTAACATAATCTTCCAAACGTGCAGTCTTATCTGCTTCCTGTGATAGCCATGAGACTAAGTGAAAGTCTAGAAAAGCACTCATATAGCCTAAGTCAATTAATTTATAATTTTGCAAAAGTTTGCGTGCATGTCGATATAAAATAGCTTCAATGCAAAAAGTTTCTCGTCGCTCATTTTTTGCCGAATTACTACGTTCCGATTTTCGACGTACTACAACCGTAGGACCACTTGTACTATTTGATGTTGTATTTTCATTATTTGAGCTCGCATTTGCTACAGATATCTTCTCCTTTTTCTCTTTCGTATTATTGTTCGCTAATACAGTTGTTGAAAAACTTCTTTCTCTGGCGATTGGGCCTAAAACCAAGTTGAAAGCATCAGGGTTTTGATTTACCTGCGATTGTGACTGAGAAGGTGGTGCTATTTTTACATTTACTACCATTGACGAGCGTGGAGAATCTATTTCATTTGGATCGATTGCCTTTAGAAAACGAATTAAATCTTTTGCTAATTCCCAATTACGATGTTGCAAAGCAATTTCCAACAAAAGCGTTGCATATTGCTTGCTTATAATCGATGGTTCAAGATTTTGTAAAATGATCAAATAGCTGGCAGCCGTCACTAGTTCTTCCGATTCAAGACACTGTTGAAACAAATCTTTTGGTTTACCGGCCATCGAAAAAAGATACGGCCAAAGGGCAATCTCGGTTTTTCGTGCGCATTGTACTATTGTTTGTAAATATACTGGAAATTCTCTAATAAAATCCAATATACTTGGTAACAAAGCATCTGGTATAGGTTCCTTACTGGTAGCCTCTTCTTCCAACACCTCATGAAGTAGCAATTCAAGGGAGTGAGGAAAATATGGTAATCGCCGGCATGATTGAGCTATTTCCCAAGCACTGTAACCTAAATTACGTTTGATCAATTGCCTAAGTATCTTATGCAAATAAACTTGAGATTTTCGTTCCAATTGGGAGAACGGCAATGAAAAATGTGAATTCGTTTCATTCGTATACAACGTTGTTTCATTTTCCACTCCCAAAACAATGACATTATCAAAAAGTATAACCAATGGATACAGTTTCAAAGGAAACGATAGCATAATGCGCTTCGACATAAATGTGTGTAAACGATGAGAAACTTCACGTTTCTGTTCATTAGATGGCGGCAATATTGGCAACCATACACGCATTCCATGCACACCAGAAAAAAGCCATAAACAATCTTTCATAGGGCTAGATTGCTGAGCTGTGTTTGATAACCAAAAACATTCCACACACGAAGCCAGACACGATGCCATAAGAGAATTACCCAATGTATTGCTGTTGTCTCTTTGTATCATAAGAATCCGTCCACACACATTCACAATTATAGTCTCGGCAGCCTCATTGTTGCCTGGTGAGACCAACACTTTTGTAGTTAAATCGTTACGTAAATTTGTGACTGTCAACGAGACAATACACGCAGGATGAATACAAATACTCTTGACGTCCACCTCATAAACACAATCCGCCTTCAAGGTATAAGCGTCGCATTTACGCATAGCAAACAGCGTTACAATACCATCGGCAGTGAGCGCTATTAATTGATCGCGAAACATATTCAGTGATATAACAGGTGCTCTCACTTGAATTCGATTTCCAAATTGGTTGTCCAGTTTACATTCTTCGGGATAGCAACGTACCTCGTCCGTACGGTCCAGTAAGGAATAACAACCGCATACAATAAATCCCTTCCACCATAGTAAACCACCCGATACAACAAAATCCTTCTCTTGTGATTCATTTCCAAACAATTTCCATTTTTTCGTTACCATAGAATAATGGGCAAGACCTGTTCTTCCGGCAACGGCCAAGTGAAGGCCCTCAGCATCAATAGCCGAATAACGTATTGGCCAATTGGTAGCAGCATATGTTTGTGGCAATTGTAACACAGTCCAATATTTACTTTCCGACAATATGCTTGATATATCGACGGTATTTTTTATTTCAACACAATCATCATCGGACTGGGTAATGTCACTCGTTTCGGCATTAGCATCAGATTTATTATTTGGGAAAACAAATTTTGCTCCGAAATAAATTTTTTCTAAATTATCTCCTTGATTTAAATATAAAGTATCATCACCTAAAACGAAATGAATGTATTAAGATAATGATCAAAATCATTGTTATTAACTATAATATAACTATAATTTTGAATTTAAAAAATTTGGCTACATGAATACACAAACATTTTAAAAACTGTTGCTCTGAAAATAGATACTTTATTTTAAATGACAATCAATTTCGTATTAGAATATCAAAAAACTAAGTACATCTTCTATTTTTTAATTTTTTGGTAAGATGCCTTATAAATTTGTTCCCTTTATTCTGCCGACGTTATTTCGTATCTTAGGAAATAAAAAAAAATTGTAAAGACGTACAATTATCAAGGTTTAAAGTAAACTTTTTTAAATTTGAAATGGAATTACTTTTATACAAATATTAAATTTTGAAAATGTCCAATTTCAAAATTTGATTATAAATATTCTAAGCAAAGCACAAACACTGAAAAAAATATTATCCAAATTTGTTCAATATTTGTTATAATCACCAGAATGATGTTGATTCGTTCTTTATTTTTGATTTATATCGTTAATTTTTGTATTTTTTATTTCTTTAGACAAAATTTTATGTTTATCTTCTTAATTAGATATATTTTTATTAAACTTTCATAAATAATTGACAGGTTATGTGACATATATAAAATCTCACTACTTGTGGATTTCTTTAGGGGTTTTTGTTTAGTTTAGGATACATTTCTAGGGAGTGGAGAAAGGTCAGAGTCATTTTCATACCCAAGGCGGGTAAATATTTTTTTAATCCGAAAATATGACGATTTATAAAACGAAATAATTTTGAAAACTTTACAAATTAATACCTATTTAACCTCTAATAACTTTTTAAATATACATGGTAGATCTTTAGTTGTTGCTGCATATTTAAGACAAAGATATTACTTTCATAACGATATGTAGATGAATTTTTACATCAAAAGTTTAATGGTCAAAGTTGGAGACAAAAAAATAAAACTATTACATCTCAAAAACTGGTATTTATAAAATTATATATCGTTCACATAACTATTCTTCATATGGATTTCAAGTTGGAGCCTTATTTATTTTAGGAGTTATGGACAAAAATAAAATACAATTATTAATAGTTCATAAGCTATAGAAATTGGCAATGGGCTTATTAATCTCATAAGGTTTGTAATTCGAAATAGGATGGCTTATGGGCATCCTATTCCCTAGAACTGGGTATAGGTTCCACTCTTCTTTTTTCTATCGATGAACTATTATTTTTCTATCCTTCTACTCCTTTTCCTGTTCTATTTCATAAAGGAAACACAATGGTCCTATTTGATTTCTGGATGGAGATGTGAATACGCCACCCTTTTAAACCTAATTTATCCTCTGGAACTTTTTCTTATTTCTTTTTCTTTTAATTCTTTTATTATTTATATAAAAAATTAGTGATGTCCGTCGGATTTCGAAGGACAAACTACAAACAAGTAAATATATTGATTGAATTTAATTCCAAATATTCCTAATTTCCACTGTTGTCTGCTATCTTGGATTTATCAGATGTTCAAAAAGAACACATTACTGTTATAAAGAAGATTATATGAACTTATATCGCAATTGCTTAATATCTTGTTTTTAAGATAGATTGCAATTTAAACAGATGTAAATAAAAAAAGAACACATGAAAAGGAATAATACACTTAGTGTCATTTAACGATCAAGTTTACTTTATAATAACTTATCACAAAATTTTCATGTAAGAGCTTTACATCTGAAACATGTTTTTGGTAACAAATTTTAAAATTTGTTTAAAAGATAAAATATATTAACAGAAGACTTGCAACGAAATTACATACATTTTTTATTAATTAATTTTATTTAATTAGTATGATATTGATAGTTACGGAAATAAATATTTCCCTAAAGAATTCAGTTGGATTAAATAATGTTGCTTTACTTTTTATTGCTTCAAAGTTAAAAACTATAGTTTAAAAGTCTTAATTTCCAAAAACGATATTTTGTGATTATTCAACTTTTACCTTTCAAATATCATAGTAGACTTCTCTTTTAAAATTATGAAAATTAACATCGAATTTAATTTATGGAACGTGTACAATTTGATGTTTAAAAATATAATAAAGAAAATATTCCACTGGGTTTACGTAGTTCAAGTGTATATAAGTCGGTGTTTACACACAGCAATTTTTCTTCTCCTCTCTCCCCTATAAACTCAGAATTGCAGCAAGAAAAATTGCTGTGTGTGAACCCGGGCTAAAGGTAAGTATTAAATCCTATTTTTCTCATATGATCTATTATAACATTATATATGTTCATATATCTACGTTTTAATCTTACCTTGGAGCAATATGTGTGGATGGGACGTCATACATGGATTCATTGTAAGTGCACTCTTTACAAAACTCAATTGACAAACATTACTAAATGGTTCATCCATTGATTTCTCACTTTTTTTAGGTTTACACGTCAAAAACAATTGATATCCTTCGGTAGACCACTCCATTTTAGATACGCACAATGGATTATCGTGTATTAAATCAACATGAATACCAAAATCCCATGAAAATGACGACATTAATAGTGCTCCAAAAGTGCTCCACAAAGCTATGCCACCATTTTCCCAAGCAACAACTAGAACACAACCATCTGGACTCCATTTAAGCTCATTAACGGCACCCAAAGTACCTGGCATTACTGTAGCATTCAGCGACAAACGATGTGAAAATTCAAGGCCTCCAGTTGTATCTTCAATGGCATACACTGATACATCTGAGTTCATCCGACCATAAGCTAAGAGACGAAATTTATGATTTACACTGCAAACAGTTGCATCCTCCACTTCTGGTATCCAAAATCCATGCATATTTTCAGCTTCAAATCTTAAATGATTTGCTATTAGAAATGCCGCTCTTTTATCACTAAAAACAGCTGCACACCCTCCTATAAATGGAGAATATTCCAATGAAGCAACAAACGTATCAGGTCTGACTGGTGGAATAGTTTTCAAGTTGCATTGCTGATTGACATAGAACTGTATTTCTCGAAGATTTATTGCTCCCGCGATCGATTCCGATCCACCGAACACATCAGATTCTAGCTCGGACCACTGTATACGAATTAGCTCACATTTTTCTGTAGCTACTAGTAGCTCCGTTAAACTAATACAGCATATAGTCGTGACAGTAGAACTAAGTTGTATGAGACAAATTTCTCTTAAACTTAATTTTGGTATATTCTCCTTAATAAAAAGTTCGGCTGAATCACGCTTTAAACTATGGGTGGGTGGATCAACTTGCTGGAATATTCCATTGCCACTAGCATCAAAATCAACTTGATACAATATTAGAACTCCTCCTGTGGTGAGTACTACCAATTGTCTTGAATCCGGTTTCCATATAACAAATTTGTTCTCACCATAGCTAACTACTGATTCAACGCTTCTTTGATAATATACAATTGGTACAAGTGGATTTGCATACCACACTCCTAAGAAGTCTGATCCAATTGCAGCCAGAAGAATTTTTACAGCATCAAAGCAAATGTGTTTAATGTTATTACTTTCGCCAGGCAAGGCCAAGTTTACTGCCTTAGGCCACCCAATTGGGAAATACATCTTTCAAATATCTACAATACGTTCATTTACAGTGAGATTTTACCTTTAAAAATATAAATTTAGTTACCTGCGATAAATTTAAATTATTAATTTTTTCATTTCATATTAATTAAATTAATGAAAATTTCTGAAATTCACAAAGATTTCTTCTTATTTTTCTGGGATGTCAAAAAATACATCAAAGAAAACATTACATGAACCATGTTGCCACATCATCACATCGTTATCAAGTTTTTATTAGGATGCCATAAAATAAGTATTCTTCGTGCACTTAAAAAAATTTAAACTGTATTTTTAAATATTATTTTCAATTTCATCATTTATGAATAATTTTACGATAAAATTTGTTTTCTTAAAAAAAGTTGAGTAAAATATTGTAATCGATCCCGCTTTTGAGCATACCACAAAGTAGTAAAACCTTCCGCTCGACTGAAAACTTACTATCAAAAAAAGTTCTCAAAAAATAAAAAAATTGAATTAATAAATGAAGATTTTTAAAATGTTCTCATATAGAGTTTAACGAAAAAAAACCACAAACAATTTCATTGCGTTTTTGATAAAACAAGTCAATAGTAATATTATATTATGTTCACATATAAATGTTTTCTATAGAACGAATCGTATTCTTGAAAAACAGAAAACTTGTATGGAAACATTTCAAAACCAAAAAGCATCTCGATACTAAATTGCCATACAGAGAAGAAATTTTCAGTAATTTTAGTACATAGAAATCTATAAAAATTGTAAAACAATTAAAAAAAATTAAATTATGAATGAAATTTATAATTTATAATTTGGCTAAAGAAAAACAGACCAAAAGAAAAAACATGATAAAATGATATGTGAACACTAATGTAATGTATTACACTTTAATATTTTTAAAAATGAAACATTAAGAGCATTTTAATTTAATTGTTAGGGTACAATAAGTACTCCATATTTAATAGCAATTTTATTTAAACTGTAAGCAAAAAAGTCTTTCATATAATAATGATGTAAAAGGATAAAATGTGTTCACGTACATCGGAACTTTAAAGTTCAACATTTTTCATCTTCGAATAGAAAATTTTAAATTTCTTTTTATAATTATTTTTGTTAAAAAGTGTTAACATGCATAAATTACTTATTATTTTTATATTTCTAAAAAAAGTACAACTAGACCAATATCTTAACTAAAAGAAAATTATCAGGTATGTGATAGAAAACGAATTTAAAAACGAAACTATTTCAAATCAAAAAAAAAAAAAAATGTGTGATTATTTTATTTTAACGTTTTGGTTATTAATAAGAAGTAGATTCTAATCACTTTTTGTTAGATTTTATTACAATTTTTTATATTTCTCTAAAATTAGTTGGTAATCTTTCACATGAGCTGTACTTTCTGAATTAAAATAAATAAATTTTGCAATAATAATTATTGAAATCGATCAAAATTCATAACAACATTTCATATCGATTTGAAAACAATCGATTTTCATCACATATTCTATAAAAGTGATATATAATATAATAAACAAATAATGAAATTCGAAATACTACTGGTAAAATTTTAATTAAACAGAATCATGTTCTTAATAAAAACAACGATGTTCTGTGTTGTTATTGTAAAACAATTAACTGAAAAATATTTCTTACAGTTGGAATTAAAAAATTAAGACTAGTTAGTAAGAAATAACTAAAGGCTGAACTACAAGAATACTTTCGCTTCAACTGCGACTGGTAGCTGCAGTAAAATATATGCATTTATATAGAACGGAACCAAATCAATACTCCAAACTTCTGCGGGAAGTACTTCGAAAATGAATATTGTTCAATTTTGAAGTGCAGAAGTATGCCAATACAATTTGTCTGTTATTTTTATTCTCATTTTAAAATTTTTTCGACGAGTCGAACATTTTCATTTGCAATTTATTATTCCAACTGAAAATAATGCAACGATTAGGTTAATATCATTTATAAATTGCGTAGCTGTCAGTCACAGTTGAAGCGAAAGTATTTTATGTTGTTGAGCCTTAAGTTTGCATTCCTTTAAGTGAATACATAAACAATAAATATGGCATCCTTTAACATATATCTTATCAGTCTGGGAACTTTATTAGTTATACGTAGAACGAAAACAACTGAGATTGTATAAATAAAAATCTTTATTTTTTTGTTTTATAATCGTTTTGATAATTATTCTTATGAATATTATATATTTAGCAGTAAGAACGTAGCAAAAGATGTTTTCTTATATTTAAAAGTAACCAAGTTAAATTATTTCAAAATTTCTAATAAATTTGCAAGCAATAAAAAGAAAACATCTTCCATAAAGGGGCGCCAAAAAGTAAATCGTAGAAGAAGACAATAATTAACAACTTACCAGGAAATTCTTTAAAATGTATGCGAAATATGAAGAGAATCCCGAACATAATCGCATATTGCGACAACTAAAAGATATGTTTTCTTCAATGCCCCAATGGCGGCTACGCGAAGTGTGTAAAGCAAACAATTGGAATTGTAAGTTAGGGGGGAATACGACAGATAAGAATTTAATTTTATACGCAATTAAATTTTTGTTTCTATCCGTTTTGATTGTTTAGTGGAGTCTAGTATTGATCAGTTGATGAATATGGTTGTGAACAATAATACATCTTGTGATTTTAAAGAAGTTAAAATTTCGCAGCAGCAACAACAGCAGCATAAACGTTCAAAATTAAATAGAAAGAATTTAGGAACGACAAATTTAAATAAGGATGAAGAACGTATTGGATCTTTGATCAAAAAAGGTTATCGTATAATGGTACTAATGCGTGGCCCTCCTGGTGTAGGTAAATCCTATTTAGCCCGATCTCTTGTTCTGAATTTTGTGGATCTTGAAAATAACGGCTATAGTATCGAAGATTTTGTCTGCAGTTCAGATGATTATTTCTACAATGCTAAAGGTGTTTATAAATATAATCCAACATTTCTAACGGACGCCCATAACTTTAATCAGCAGCGAGTAGAAGATAAAGCTAAATCTGGACTTAGCCCTATTATTGTGGACAATACGAACATGCAATTATGGGAAATGTTACCCTACGTAAAACTTGCTGTTCAAAATAATTATTTAATTGAAATACTTGAGCCGAAAACGCCCTGGCGTAATTCCACTAGTACTCTAGCCCAAAAAAATAAACACGGAGTACCAAAAAATCGTATACAACAAATGATTGAAAAATATGAAAAGGGGAGCGTTGCTTCATTGACAAGGGTAATATAAAACATTCATTTTATTATTTTTTAATATATTCTATTATTTATAGCTAAAGAGGGTATTCCCCCTGAAGTACTTCCCCAAATTATAACAATATTTTTATAAAAGTTTAGCTTAGATCCGCATTAATCGAAATTTGATATGAAAATTATTCGTTCAAAAATTAAGATTCCTCTAGAAATACGAAAATTATATGAAGTCTAGTGCAATTGCTGAACTTATACTCCATATTTTCGTTTAAGTAATACATCAATAATAATTAGTTAAAAGATTTTTTTAAAGTGAACCACCTGTCAATTTATAACTGCAAAGGTATGTTCTGAACTTATAATAATAACTACTATGTTATTATTAGTGTGAAATCTAACAAATGTTTGGTCGTACTCCATTGAAGTTTCGTTTACTTTTTACTTATTCATATTTTAAGAGTATACTTTATTAAAAAAGATAAAATACAAATGCTTCAGTGATTCATATATTCATTAACATCAACATATCTTAAAATAATCGTTTAAAAATAAATATTAACTCAATTTGGTTGTAATAATATAAAAACCCTAATTGATAACACAATTTAAAATTAAGTTTTCCATAGAAATACACTACGCAATTTTCTCCATTATCACCAAAATATGAGAAAATAAAGATATAGTCGGACAGGACCGACTATATGATACTCTACACCATTGAGCACAAAAACTCGGAAAATATTAAATCTGTGGCCAATTGTAAAAATATACAAATATAAAATGAGTTGATACTAACTTCTAGATGATTTTTTGCACTTTATGACGATTCCCGGAAGTTGGATTATGTGGGAGCTATGGTATGGAGTTTCTACCTTCATAAAACTTATTTGTGCCGAATATCAACTTGATACTAACATTCGTATGGGATTTATGCCCATTAAAATGGTTTTATAATTAGGTGTTATATGGGAGCTATGATTAATTGTGGGCCGATCTCATAAAATTTGTTTCGATATTTTATTATAATTTTTTTCTTTTTAGAACTTATAAAAGCTAAAGTCGAGTTTCAGTTTTAACCTGTTTAAAAAATATATTTTTTCAATTACTTAATAACAAAGCCAATATTAGGGTATCCAATCGATTAACCGACATTCGGTTATCCGATTAATTTTTCTCGATTAACTGTCTATTTTGAAATAACGAATAAACCGAATAATTTTTGTCGAACAACCGATTAACCGAAATCTAGTTTTTTGGTGTTATAATTTAATAAATTTTTATTTTAAATTCAAATTTATGATGTTCTAAATTGTGTAATAGACATTTTAAGCAAAAAAATGAGCAATAGGAATTTTTAATTCCGAATTATTATTACACACTTAATGTCTTGTGGTACAATAAAACATAATTTCACTATCATGTACTTTTAGTTCTCATAAATAGGTAACAAAAAATGGAACATTATTAAACTCATCCGAATTCCCACGATTAAATATCTTTACTATATCTCTTAATATTATTTCTTTACTGAGACATTTTATGCAACGAAATGGACATTGGAAGGATTAAAAATTTTGATAAATTTTTGAACTTCTGAAATATTATTTTCTTGGACTCCGGTAAAGGATAATAAGCTAGGAATATGAAAATATATTTATAACAGAAATGATTCATACACATAAAAAATTATTCTTATATTAAGTTAATATAAGAAATTGTCCTAAAGTCAAATTTTCTGAAACAAATGGGTGATAGATCTATAAGATAACCCCAATATTATCTACATTAAGTCTCAAAATAACTATTTTAATAGATTAAATTTTATAAGTGTTATTATATGATAAAAATGTCATACTAAAACAATTCGGTTAATCGAATAAAAATTTGGCCAATTAATCGGTATTAACCGATAAATTTAAACCTCGAATAAATTATTTGCCAAATAATACCGATTCAATCTGAAACCCCGATTAAATTGGATACCCTACTATATATCCATCAGTTTCAATAATTTGGCATTAATCGGTTATTAACCGATAAATTTAAAACCTCGAATAATTATTTGCCAAATATACCGATTAATCTGAAACCCCGATTAATTGGATACCCTACTATATATCCAATCAGTTTCAAAAATATCTGTATCTTTTAAGATATTAAATTAAAAAAAAAAAAAAGATATTAAACCATGAAATGTACAACGCCGTCAATGTTCAATTTGAAAAACAAATTATTGCAAAACTTTTATTTTCTAATCCCAATTACTTACACATTGCAATGCATTGTAAAATATATTTATATATTTTTTAACTTTCTTTAAACAAAAGCCCAAAACTTTTATGGAATATAGGATTGTTATATTCCATAAAAGTTTTGGGCTTATGTATTTGCAGAGAAAAAGTCTTCTGACTTTGATGCCAACTATATATACATATGCTTAAAAAACTAAAACAGATAATGTAAATTTTACATATATCTTTTAGATGTTGAAAAATACAAAATATACCAAAACTCTACCGCAGATGCGTTCACTGCCGCCACTGAATACTGCTCCAATGAATTTGAAAGAAATGCGAAATGATGATGCTAGTGACACCAAAGAAGTCTCTTTAGAAAAAGAGCAGGTTTGGAAACCAATCGCAACACCAGAGCCTAAAGAACAGCGTTCAAAATTTAAAACTAACAGATCGCCGTCAAAATCATTTGAACATCAACAATCCCCTGCATCATTATCATCATCTGCACGTGATGTTTATAGTCTTTTGGAACAAAAGACAACGAATGTTTGGAAACCTTTTGAAACCGAGTCTGCTGACTTTTGGGGAATGAAATCAGCTAAAACACAACAGGAACAGTTTTCCCAATTAAATGATACGAGCAAAAGTACGGGTGGTGAAAAGTCATTACTGGATTTGCTTAGAGAAGATTCTGGCGATGATTTGGAAAGAATTCGTCAAGATGATAATGACAACACTCAAGTTTCGAATGTCTTTGAGCGTCACAGCATTAATTGCCTGAATGAAAATTCTTCGTTTGTGGCGCTGCGTCAAATTTATCCTAATAAACGAGTTTCCGGTTTATGGGATTTGTTTGTTAAGTGCAATGGTGACGTAGATTGGGCAGTTGATATATTACTAAAAGAGGATGAATTGGAACGGATTCGTGGGGATGAAGGAGTTAATTACCAAATGGAAGATGATGAATTATTCGAATGTTTGTGCAATAATGCCAATAGAGAAAATATACTAAGTTTACCTACAACAAATGATACTAAGGTTAATAATACCACGTCTAATGAAAACATTAAGAGCCTATTGAATGCTCTTGACGCAAAACCTCAACGTCAGCGGCCACGTTTTGCGCGATCTAATCAACTTACAAATCCAGCTCTACTTGAAGTTAAAGAAAACATTGAAAACTGCTTTGTTCTGGGGGACGATCAATATTCCCAACATCTGCTAAAAATACGAAATATCCGAAGTGGTGCAAATGAGGTATCTGGTGCCTCAAACGTTGCGACGGAAAGTTATGAAAATAATGATAATCAGGAAGAAAATACATTTATTAAGAACGAGGATATAGACGATAACGACGACGATGATGATGAAGATGATAATGATAGTAGTGGATTTAATGATGATATGTTGGAGATTTCGTTAGGGGAGCAACTAATTCAGCAACTAGTAGAAACTTTTCGTGATGAGTCATCTCTTGAAGAACAAATCCCCTCAACATTACCGCTAAATTTAAAAGTTTTCATGCCTCGTTCTTTGGCCAAACAATTATACATGTTATGGATGGAATCGGCTTATAATCAAATGGAAGAGGAACGTCAAAAACTGGTGCGAGAGGATGAAGATTTTGCTCGACTTTTGAAAAACCCTAAATATGCAGATTTCAAGCAGTCTCCTAGTAATGTACAGGAAATATTAGACATGGAATATGCGTGGAAAATATATAATCAAGATAAAGAAGAACAATTGCAGCAAGATATTGACATGGAGAAATTACATATACCGAATGATTTGGCATCGCATCTAACACAAATGAAATTATGTGAAACATTTCCCGACATTCCACGCGAAACTTTACTTGATATATTGGCAACAAATGGTAACGACTACAATGCAACTGTAACGGTCCTACGTAGCACAATGCAACTAGATGATTCTTCTACAACACAGGAACATTTAATGGAATGTGCTCGACGGGAACAAGATCTGGTATGTTATTATTCAGTTGTTTAAAATACATAGCTATCTGTATGTGTATGTAAATATGTTTAATCTTAGGTAAACCAAGAGGTTCAAAATCAAATGGACAAGAGGCAAGATAGAGTCTCTTATAACTGGGATGACAGTGAAACGAAATCATCTTTATCGCCGGATGAAGCCAAACGTTTAGCTTTACGTGAATTCGAAGAAAGTCGTAATCTGGCTGCTCATCACTGTCAGTTGAAAGCTGAGTGCTATCAAAAGGCTAAGGAAGCCATACAAAGCGGTAACGGCTGTGCTGCTATTTATTATTCCCAAATTGCTAATTTACACAAGAAAAAAATTGATATGTACAATCATCGAGCTGCCAACTGTATAATGGACGTTCACAAATACACCCAGAATAATCCAGACTTATTGGATCTCCACTATTTACATCTAATAGAAGCTTTAGGATGTTTAGATCTATTTTTAGATCGACACATAACTGGACTGCGTGTAGCTTCACGAAATTATAAACATGTATTTATAATAACCGGACGTGGTAAACACAGTGCCGGCGGAGTTTCTACAATTAAGAATAAAGTTAAAGCTAGATTAAAAGAACGTTGTCTCAGGTATTTGTTAATGTCATTGCCAAACTCATTAATATATGTTTAATTTTTGTATTCATGTCTTTAATATTTTTTTACCTACCAGATGGAGTGAAGTCAATCCTGGTCTTTTGAAAGTAAAAATATTTTCGGGTTCGCGCCATTCCAAGAATATTTGATTAAATCAGGTATATGCTTCTGTAATTTAGATACACAAGCATATACCTGAATGTTATTTTTATTAGCGATGCCTTTGGATTTGAAATTTTACTCTTGTACATACTATTTTGGAACGCGTTATTGAAGTCTATATAGCGTATATTTATGCGGGTTCCCTAAACATATTTTATGTTTAGAATTCCATTAACAAAGATATTTGCTTTTATAATGTAATATATTTTACCTGTTTTAATTTTAAATTTTACTTATTATGATTTTATTCACGTTTGCAATATTTCTTTGGATGTACATACATATGTATGTAATTTTTATTGCAATATATAGGATATATAAATATTTTTAAATATATATATGTATTTTATTTTTAAATAAATATTTTGTACATTTTGTAAAACAATTTTAATACATTTATTTTGAAACTTCTTTTAGACACTGTAGATGTATACAAAATGAACCATATTTTTTGAAAATTTTAGACGTACAGTGTTTCATTAAAGTATTTGAATTTTTGATATCTTTAATAAGAATGGTTTTTTATGTGGTTCAATAGAATAATTGTTACATTTGTTAACAGAATTTTATTTGCTGATACATAAGATTTATAATGCAAAAAAACTGCAATAAGAATATTTCCCAAAAACTCCAGAAATATTACAAAAATTCATTATATTTACTCTACAAAATTATTTGAATTTTAATATTTATTGAAAATACAAAAAAAAGTAATATGTCATAAGGCTGTTCCAAATTTAGATTAAATTGTTTATTAAATGTATATTAAAGATTGACGTAGGAAGAACATGTCTATTTTTCTTCTATAAAGTAAAACAAAATAGGTATTTAATTGTTTATGAGATGTTTTATGTAAAAACGCCATATATGAAGGGTTCTAGTCGTTTATTTTGTGAAATAACTCCATTAAAAGAATAATATCTTAAATATCACCGTTGGTATCGAAAAGATATTTAAAAATGTTGGGGAATGTTATTTTAAAAATTTATTTCACACTGTACCGGTATCCAAGTCTTCAATTTTAAAACTGCAAATACCTATATTTTCATATAAAACAAATAAAAGTTAAGAATTAATTAATAACAATTCCCAACTATTGCAAATTTATTTTTTATAAGCAGTATTGTCAGTTTAGTCTTTTTAAGTCTAAATATAGAATTTTTATTTTGATTTTTTTTCGTGTTAACCTCTAGCTTTTTTCTAGCCTTTTTGATTCTTAACATTTAAAAACCATAAAAATTTAGAAATTTTATGTTTAAAAAATAGCCAATTTGATCATTTTTGTGTATTAACTCACGCAAAAAGTTTAAATTATTATTTATGTTTAACGATTTATTTTTCGCCTGTGGCTTTTTATTTTACAAGAACATTACAATTGTTTTTTTTACAAAACTTTGTTATCCATATATGAAAGTACAGTGTTATGTTTAGAAATTCTCTAATATATTTTCAAGAAATACCAGAAACTAATGAGAACTATTAAATAAAAATGATTTTTAATGAGACAAAATATTAACTTTTTTCTGTCTTTATTTTTTGGACATTTAGTCTTTTCTGACCTTTTTTAAAGTCCAATTTAGTTATAATTTTTAAGGCCTGGCAAATTAAAATAATTCAATTTCATGTTAATGATAAACGAATGCTTTTCAATTTAATGTTAATCTTAATTTCTTCGATTTGCTTTAACTGTAAACATCGAAAAGTTATCATTAAGTTAAACGGTCTTCATTTATCATGATGTTAGAGTTAATGTTATTAGGTGAGGACCGCGTGTAAAGATTTTGATTTTTTTTTTAAGCTAAACCACCACCTAATAAGTTTCAGTTTATGAATCTCTATTTTAATGTTGGTAATGCTACACGTAATTTACTAACAATGAAGTGAAAGTATCCATGTATATCTAGAATTTAGTTATATTTTTTCAAAAGAAATTTTAGTAAAAAAACCTGCAAATTTCTAATTTTGCAGACACTAGTTTCGAAATAAATATCCTACTGCAAAGCCGATATGTATACGATTTAAAAGCCAATCCACATATTTTGCTATATCATTTATAAAATCATACATACCTACATATGTACAAATATAGATTTGTGGTGATGTTCCTAGCATGACGGTGTTTTTATCTTTAGCACATCAAAATCCATGAATTCCAAAAATTCATTTGCATAGAAAAATTTTTTCACTCAATTTGGAGAATATGTATTTGCATTAACCTTTGTATTGAATTGACAAAAAATATTATCTTTCGGTAGAAAGATTTTGTTCTTCATGAATTCAATAAAGAACTATATAAATATTGTATTTGCACAAATCTTTTTCAAAATATTAAAATGGAATGAGAAAATGTGAATCCAGCAAAGGTGTCTAATAATGAAAATTAAGAAAAAAGGAGTAGTTTATATTTTCCATGTTTTTAAAACATTAACATTTTTATTGTTTTTAATTCTAAAATAAAAAGAGTTACATTCATTTTACATAAAAAACTAATTAAAATTATTACAGGGTTACTTCACATGTTTGATAGGATACATAAGGATCATATCCAACCACATAAGTATAGCATGACAAAAATAAAAGGGTTTATTAAACTCTTTATAAATTATACACCAAATAAAAGTGTACGTATGTTTGTATATCAAATATTTAAAGGCATGAATAAATATAATTAATTATTAAAAAAATTAATTATATTTACCGATTGTTAACAATTCAACGATGTGAAGCTGTGCTTAAAAGTCTATGAGAAACTATGGCTTTTATTGTCGTTACATGTATCTGGCACATAATTAAAATCTATAGATGTTCGGCGAGAAGGTGGAGTCTCAGATCTTGATAAAGGCGATTGATTTTCCTTACCAGCATTTAAACGATTCAGTGCTACTTTCTCGAGTAGATTTGTTCGACTTCGATTGTGGCGATTAGATTGCAAATTTAAACGCTGCCTTGGTGGAGTATTTAAAAATACTCCTTCGAAGATTGTTTCTAAGCTACTCGTTCGACTAAGAGATGATCCATCTTCGTCTCCGTTGTCACTAGGTGGACTTATTTGCGCATTTATATCGTGTAAGGCAACAAAATCCGGATTATTTCGGCACGGACTAGGTGTAAGCCGTTCTTCTCTTAATGGTATTGGTCTGGTAGGTGTTTCCATATCTTCACTATCTATAGGTGATGGTGTTCTTCCTAGTGGTGAAATAAGACGTATTTCGAAAGCTGGTAGTTCATCAATATCAATTGAATGGGCATTTGCTTCGAGCTCCTTGTCTAGAGACAAGGATAGCAATGATAAATCGCTATCATTTGATATTGTAGAATTATGTGAAGTATGTAGACGGTAGGATGTGTTATTTAATTCTGCAAAACTATCCAATGGATTGGCGGCAACATACGCTGAATGGGGACATTTAGATTCGGCATTTTCATCACTTATTTTTTCTATATTGTTCATAGTATATTTCTTTAAATAATCTGCAATATATATTATGACACTTAGTAATTTATAATTCAAAGCAACTACTGAATTTCTTTAAGTCCTTTCTTGTTTAAGTGATAAAAACAAATTAATTTAAAAACAACTAAACTGACATTTGAAGTAACATCTCCGCGAAATACAATCCACAAACAGTCTTGCCAACTTTGAAATGAACAATTAGTGCTGCCAAGTATTAAGTATATAATCCAAAAAAACAAGAAGTGTTGTATTTAAAATGTGAGCTGTAAATAGTTTTACTAACATAACATTAAAGAAATTTATATCAAGACAAACGTAAAATTCTGATTGAGTTGCAGATAATTTTTTATCTCTGAAAATTATAGGGGAAAACGTACATCATAACAAACCATCTAAAAAGTACCAACAACAATCAAGATGGAGTCTTTTACCAAACATTATCAAGATAAAGTTGTCAAAGCTCGAGCGCTGACAATTTTCTTTTAATGCTGTAATAATCCTGATATATTAACTCTACATTAGACAAATCTTTATTACGACAACCTTTTGACGTTTGTCTTGATAAAAATTTGTCTAATGTAGACTCAACATAATAAACGAAACAGTAAAGCAAGAGTTATATATGCCAATACGATGAAAATCACACAATAGACATACGATTTGAATTAATAATAGCAAGTGTGTTTTACCTGTTCGATCACTCTCAATTTGATTAGCTGTTTCTATTAAACATGAAAAAAATTAAAATATGCACTAAAAATATGAAACATATCCATTTAAAACTGAAAATATAAGCAACAAAATATATTATTTACTAAAATATAATAATTCACATATGTAGTATAAATATTTTAATGAATTTATAAGAATTTAGTAGTCATAGCTTGGCCTCAAAAGTGTTTACAAAATTTTCAATGTGGGGTTTAATAAAATAATGATGAACGAATTCAAAGTATATCAACACAAAATAGTACAAAATATTCATATTCATATCGTATTCACCAAAATGTCGAAACTGAATAATTTTCATCATCTGTAAAAAGATGCGATGTAAATTCCAAAGAAATGATGGGAGATATAAAATGGTTTTTGAGACCTTTAATTGAAAATAACGTAGTTATGTATCTGAAAACCAACATAACTATGAATTTATAGTTAACGAGAGAAAAAGGTATAGTCGGACAAGTCCGTCCATATTATACACCATAGCCTATGTGTAGCAAAATTCGGAAAAAGGCCAATTATACTTGTAAGATTTACATGTATTTATGAACTTTTGGGTAATTCCAGAAATTGGGTCTTATATGGGAGCTCTGGACAATTATGGGCTTATTTGATTGTTGAAACCCTATTTCGGGGAGGCATTTGTATGGTGGCTAGGTGAATTTATAGACCGATCAGAAACATTTTTAATAGGCTGTAATAGTCCCACGTGAAAAATTTCTTTGAATTAACTTAAAAATTGCGCCCTGCTTAAGATTTACATGGAGAACTAGCAACGCAGACGGACGGACATAGTTATATCTTTAAGGTGGGTGTTGGATAATTATTGCTATGCGTTAACAATATCAGCACAAACGCATAACACCTCAATCACCTATGGTGATGTAGGGTATAAAAATTACATAAATATCATAAAATATGCAATATGTAAACATTTAAATAAAAATATGCAATATTATGCACTTTTCTAAAAATATGCAATAACAAATCGATGCCATTCTGCTAATTGTTCGAGCAAGCATGTCTGCCATCAAACGTCATTTTGTATGCGGAAGAAGGGACGCTGAATGTAAAAGTATCGAAGTGACACTGTCGGCAAAAACCAAAAATTATNATTTGTTCGACAAATGTTCTGCCCACTCAAAACNAAATGGAAAAAATTGTGTGTATTTCTCTGCCGACGTTTTGTTTATTTGCGAACAAGTACGGTACGTAAAACAAGAAGGTACTCACAGAAAAACGAAAATTTGCTTAAAGCAGTAGTACGACCACACTAACACGAGCTGATAGGCGAATATTAAAATTAAAGTAGAATTAATATTAAATCAATATTGGAAAACGAAGCGAATAACGGTATAGGTATTCAATTTATTTTTATTTCGGTGAAGATATCGAAAACGGTATTTACAACTATACCGGCAACGGTATAACGATACCGAAACTATACCGGTACTTTAGTTTAGTACCGTTATCATAAAAAACCTTAAAAAGTTAATTTTTTAAATAATTTTTGACGTAGTCCCCATTATCAAAAGGACGTGCCATAATAAACGACGATTCAAACTCTGAAGTCGCTAACGAGAATATTTTCAAAGAATTTTCGTTTTTGCGGGATAGGTTAAAAAATGTCGACTTCCCGGGATTCCGGATTAGATATTTTAACTGAGAATCGAATAAGATATATATCATTCCTTTATCAGATTTAAATAGCATTGTTACTATAGTGATTTTTCAGATCTGAACAGTTTTTTCAGACTTCGTCACAATTGTTATCAAAAGTATCAAAAATATCGTATTTAAATCAGAAAATTCTTTAAAAAGAATCTTCAAAAATCATTTATTAAAAGTTAAACTTAAAAATATAGAACTTAATAATTTAATTGCAAGTTCAAATGGTATAAAATTGTTTATAGCTTCAATAGGACAATCCATCAACATTACTGAAAATAATCAAAGCGTATATCATATTTAAACGTACCTAAATTATTAAATAATATTTTCGAAAAATGTCAACGATCATATAGTCTGTAAGTAGTAGTAAGTAAATATTTTATTGAGTCTTTTTTTCCTTTCGATTACATGCTTTGTACTTAACTAAATGATAACATGTATATATAAATAACATAGAACTATTGTTGTCTTATTCTATTACACGGTGTTTTATGAATTTAACGCTACATAGCAAAATGTTCAGATATAGCTTAACATAACATAAAATGAATGGAGGAACAGGTTTTTCATCAGACCTTGATGCGTTTACAGGAAGAGCATGAGAGTCTGTCAAACAATAAATAAAGTTAACTAAAATATAACAACATTAAAATAACACTAAAAAAAGTTGAGACAAATAGAAACTGTTTAAATATATGGGCTAACCGAGTCATTTTGCGCTGCGATAAATACATGAAGGAACGAATTTGTATGTATATAAATATCACGAATGGTAAAATTTTGTAATTATAAACAGGCAGTTAGGTTAATTTATGAACTTATAATACTTTATTAGGTTACACATATGTTATGGATATTCCATTATATTTCATTCCTGTCTAATTTCCAATAAAAGGTAATTAATTATTAATTTAATTAATATTA
>MINK01187711.1:301-11645 GCA_001735545.1 Phormia regina
AAAAAAAAAAAAAAAAAAAAAAAAAACTTTCCTATGATAGATATCTTAAAATACAAATAAATATTCAAAGTTGTTTGTTTATGATTTAACACAATAAATAAAACAAATGTTTGCTGTTGTGACAGAAACGTCAACTTGATTTAATAGTTATAACAATAATAAGATGAATTTAAAATAAATTGTGCAATGTCAGTTTAAAAATAATAACAATAATATAATAAACAAAACATTTTCGAAATCTTTAGCCGCAAGTAATATTTGGGTGGATTAATAGGAAAGTTTTTAAAAGGCCCAGTTTTTTATATAATAACTTAATTAAAATGATAAGTTTAAACCAAATTTAAACATTTACAATTAAAAAAGAGGTTGAACTGAACTTCGTATGCGCTGTAAAGAAAAATATGTTATAGGCCATAATAGAAATAAGCAAAAATAGGAATATTAGGAATTATAAAAATATATTTTAATGCATTGATTTAATCTTTTTAAAAACTTGTTTCATCATCAGTTAATATCATCAATAACATTTATTTTTATAATCTCGGACTTTTAATATAATTTCTTTGTAAATATGTAATAAATATTACTTTTTTAAACAAATATCATTTTTTTTTCTTTTTTTGTTTAACATTGTTAACAAAAATATTAAATATAAGAAATAATAATAAAAATAAAAAAAGAATAAAAAAGATACAACAAATAACTACATTATTTATTAATTTGTTTTAAAGTGCACTTGTTTGACCACATCATATGATGATATACGATTAATGGTGACAAACAACGACATCAGACAACAACTCCGAATACATCAGACGAAAACCTCTATACACATGCAATAATAATAATAATAATAAAAATCCATATAGCGAAACGAACTGTAAGACAAACCGTACCACCAACCGACCGTCCCGATACAAACAACATATACTTAACATCAAAAATAATATTAAAAAAATAAAACAAAATTATAAAAAAAAATAAAAAATAAATAAAAATTTGCAATGAATAAAACAGAATGAACATCGACCGATTGCATGTTTTTAAATTTAATAGAATAAGTCTGTTTCTAATATAACAATGTTTTTGACATTTGTTGGTAAATTTTAAATTTTCAAACAAACAACTATTCAATAATCATTTGAACTGCTCTTCTCCTAAGTACTCCTTGGAATATTGAAATGATCAAACGATCTTCTTGAAAGATAAATTTGGAAAAACGCATTGAAATATTTGGTAGCATCTTGCATATTCAGAGAGTAAGAGCAACAAGGAGCTTTTAATAGAGATATAACGAGTGTGAGAGAATATTGACTCAAGTAATTTTAAAATATAAAAAAATAATATAAAAAACGTGGTTTTTATGTGCTACTGACGGTCACTATGACTCTTGAACTTTACAAAACGATTACAATGGCCGCGACTTGTGTACCAGTTTGAATCTTGACCACATTTATAAATAATTTAAAGCTTGTGATGAACGCGCTGGGTTTTTTTTGGTTATGGTTTTTGTTCATCTTGGTTACATATGATTTGTAACTAAAATCTAAAACAAGTTTCTTTATTTAAATTTATGGAGAATTTTAAAATTTTTAAAAATGTTTTTTTTTTTTTTTTAATTTTAGCATTTTTTTATATTTATCATCGTTTAAGATAAAAATAAAAAATTGTTATTAATTTCAGAAAAAAAAAATACATTTATATATTCTTTTTAAAGTTAAGCAACAACAAAATTGCAGATTTGAATGAAGGTTTTTAATTGTTTAAAATCTTAAATATAATTATATAAAAAATAAATATATATTTTTTTTTAACGTCTATAGATACGAGTAACAAAAAATAAATGAGTAAACAGTTTTTTGTTGTTTTTATTTTATTTTTTGCAATTTGATAAAAGTTTTTTTTTTTATTTATTTGGAAATATTCTCAGTTATGAGAAAAAATATTTGTATCTTCATAAATATTTTTTATCATATATTTTGTAATTAACACCTCTTTTTTTCAAATTAATGATTGATTATTGAATGACGAAATATTTAATGCATGAAATTTTTGCGGGGTAATATGGTGGTTGCACATATTTTTTATTTTTGTTTCGATGACGTTAATGCATATTTACAGCATTCTGCTTGTGAATATTTTCCATATTTTAATTATGTAATTTATTGTATTTAAATAATATTTAAATGCATTTTTTATTTTTTTTTTTTGAATGAATGAATTATAGATTTTTATACTAAATTGTTATACATATAAATTATTAGGTACAATTATTTTTAAAAGAATTTCTCAAAAACTTGTTTGAAATTTAAAAAAAGTCAAAAATATGCAAAATTAAATTTTTTCTTGCACAAATATGCGAATTTTTCATAGATTTTATTAAAGCATTTTTATAGAAAATTTTGGTCTATCCATAATTTTGGTTTCAAGAAGACCAACAATTTTCCTTAAGAAATTCACTCCATGGGCTTTCTTTCAAGAATACATTCCGGGATTTCTGGGGAAATTTGCGATTTGTCATGTTCTGCTTTCCGGTCAAATGAAAGAAAACTGCATGAATTTTAAAAAAAGAATATATTTTTGATTTTTTTAAGGAATAAGTATAATGTACTAAGTCTAGCTGGGAACTATTTATAAATTATTTTAAATTACTTGTAAAGGATAAATATAAAAAAAAACAAAAATTTATTCAAATGAACATATGTCAGCACTAAGAAGATGCAAATAAAAACTTAAAAACATTGAAGCGATCTTGTAAGAATAATATTCTATATAAATTTGTCATTGATATTGATAACATCCGGAATTAATCTGTAGAAAAAAATCTATTTTAAATATGAATATTTTCAGTAGTGTTGATGGATTATCCTATTGAAGCTATAAACAATTTTATGCCATTTGAACTCGCATTTAAATTAAGTTTTAATAAAAGACGTTCATCAGGCACCACTTTAAGAATTATTAAGTTCTATATTTTATGTGAACTTTTAATAAATAATTTTTCAAAGATATTTTAAAAGATTTTTTTTTAATTTTTTTTTTTTTTTTTGATTACTTTTGATAACAATTGTGCCGAAGTCCAAAAAAAAAACTGTTTCAGAACTGTTGAGATCTGAAAAATCACAAGAGTAACATTCCTATTTAAATCTGATAAAGGAATGAATTATATCTTATTCGATTTTCTGTTATTTAACTAATGACTGAAAAGATAATTAAAATATTTAATCTGGGATTCCGGGAAATCGAAAATTTTTCCCGCTGTCAAGCAAAATTCAAAAGTCTGGGAAAATATTATCTTGAGCGTCTTCAGAGTTTGAATTACATAAGAATTTAATATTTTCTTCGTTTTGATATTTGTGAGTTAAACACCTGATTAGTACTTTTTTGTTGTAGCAATATTTATTGAACGATTTTTGTCTGTATTAGAAAACTTTTGTGCAAACATTTAACCAATTTCTCTTTAAAAAGAGAAAGATATATTAGAGTGTAAACTTTATAAACTCAATGAGAATTAAGAGTTCTACACTAAAAAAAAAAAAATATCAAAGCTTAAATAAAGCCCAACAAACAATGCATGATTTAATTCTCATTGAGTTTATAAAGTTTACACTCTAATATATCTAATATCTAATATATATAAATATTCTAAAGAAATTGGAATTAGCTTCCCCAACAAATAAATTGTGAATTTATTTAAAGTAACTATTGTGATTTTAGCACAATATTCAAGTAAAATTATTTTAAAAATTAACTTTCTAATGTTTTCTAATAATAACGGTATTTACCGTTATCGATATAATTTAAAATACCGTTTTCGATACCTTTACCGAAATAAAAATAAATTGAATACCGTTACCGTTGTTCGTTTCGGTCGGTTTCGTGGTTTCACATGTTATTTATCAATATATACTTAAGACTGCAATTTTGCATATATTACTCTAAGAGCATATTATTGCATTATTTGAAATAACAAATTTCAAATAATTTTGTCATCGATTTGTTAAAACATATTTTAGCATATTGATCCTAGTTTAACCACTAAATGCATGAAAAAGTCGTCAAAAAGTAGATTTAATTGAAAAACTTTGACTGAACACGTAATTAAAATTAAGTCGTATATTAATTTATAGCATCTTCGTGATCTTTAATATTATATGCTTTAATTTTAATCACTTTATACTTCTTTAAAACTGTTTTTTTATTTTACATTTTTGTTTGATTATTATAGATTACCATATATGGTATGAAATGTATTTAAGAGTTAAGGGATATTTTAGCAATTTAAATGATATGTTTCGGCATAATTTACCTCAAAGAGCATTATTTTGCATATTTGATACATAAAAGAACAATTTTGCATATTTTCTTATTTGATTTTTTTTTTTTTATTAATTTAATATAAGTAAAATTTTCTTTTATTTTATTTATATATATTTTTTAATCTGATTCCTTAATAATTTTTATTTTATAAAATAGTAATTTTCAGAAGCAATGCATAATTTTTGATTGCATTGGTAAAAGTAATTGCTTTCGACAACTTAACTTTTATTAGCGATTTCACTCGCCCCTGGGTGTAGACGACCGATTATCCTTTTCTTTTAAAATATTTAATTTTAGTACACAATCAATTTGCGTTGTCAACTAATTCTTTAAACCTAAATCTAAATTATATAACTTTAAATAAATAAATAAAAATAAAAAAATACTATTTTATTGTCGTTTAAAATATTGCAATTTGATAATCCGTTAAGTAATAAATGTTTTTTTTTTTTTTTTCAAAAAGAAATAAAATAAAATCTCATTTAATCGAAATTTAAGAATTATAAAATTTAAATCAATTTGAAAATCGATATAAAACACAAGGAATTTTTTTCAACACACTTAAATTGTTTTTTTTTTTTTTTTTAAATTATGTAGCTAAAAGTGTGATTGGATCCATTTTAAATATTTTTAAATAGAACTTTATTTTATTTTTGTTATTATAAATTTTATAAGTTAAAAAAAATAACTATTTGTTTTATAAAACTTCAACATATGGATGACTTTGTGTTTTAAAACGTTTTGTATTTCAATGTATTCATAACCTATTACTAGAAACATGTCTTGCATTATAATATCTTGGTAGATACAATGTTAATAATGATGTTGATGATGACGTACTATGTCTTTGGATCTGACATCTATATATTGCATAAAAAATATGTTTATGTATTGTATATGCATATATATGTATATAAAAAAAATAATAATAAAAATAGTATGTGAATTGTATGCAAATAGTATGATGAGATGTGATTTTGTATGTTTGTTTTTTAATATTTCTCATATGAAGAGAAAAAAAATCTTTTTAAAATTAACTTGGTCTTACAAGAAGACTTTATTTATTTAGTATATTATTTATTTATATAAATGAAATAGAAAAAAAAATAAATAAAATACAAAAACTATAAAGAAAGAAAAAACTTAAAAATAAGAAATAAAAATAAAAATTACACAAGAATCATTAACAAACATTTTAAAGACACTTAAAGGGTTTCAAATGAAAAACTACTTGTTAGATATATACATATACACCAGGGTTGTCATTCGAACAAAAATTATTTGATTATTTGAGTAACAAAGTTTTTATTCTTTTCGAACAAACAAAAATTTTCAATTTAGAATAAGAAATTATTCGATCAACTTTTAACGATTAATCGATAAATTTTGTTAAATCTTTATATCGTACAAAAATGCCCTTTAGACATTATATGTGTAAAAAATTTTGTGATGATTGAAAATTTTGTTAGGATATATAAATTTGCAAACCAACTGTTAATAGATTTCGGGTGAAAACGCCTTAATGTTAAAATAAACATTATTATTATTATTATTATTATTATTTTTTTAACTTAACAAAAAAATATACAAATGCTTCTTTTTATTTAATAATTAAAGTGATGTGGAAATAACTGAAGATTCTGCAATATATAAGTATTATTTGTTAACTGAACTCAACCTAAAAGGCACATTAAAGATTTGTAATTATAGTGCCTGTTTCTCTAAATGCGAACGAAAGTTTCGTTCCAGTTAATGTATTGAAAACAACAAATAATTTAAAAATTTTTTTGAAAAGAAATTTTATTAAGAAACCTTAAAATATGGTGCATTAATACCATCAAGCATTGAAAATGTCATAAATTTGGTTTGGATAACTCAGTAGGTTTTGATATTACGTGTAATTTTGACCATAAACTTCTAGTTTGTAAGAAAATGCCATAACTTTCGCGACATTCACTTGAAATGATTGACGCGAACTGTTTCTACACGCATTCGAGTCACTTTATATGTATTAAAAAAAAAAAAAAAAAAAAAAAAAAACATTAATAATAAAATTGTTTGATAATAGCCCATATATTTATGTACACACATACTAACAATTATTGCGATTACTATTTAAAAATGTTTGTTGCTTCAGTCTTTTGATTATGCACTTTTGACAAATCAAAAATTAAGTTTTTTTTTTTTTTTTTTACACCCAACACTTTCATGACTCAAATAAATAGGTTATTCTCAACATAAAACTTTTGTTTTTAATTATAATTTTCATCATAATTTTATTGTTATATTAAAACTTGTTGATAGAAATTTGTTGTTATAAATTTAAGTAGTAAAATTTCATTTGAGGAAGAATTATAATAATAATAATAAGTAGAATGTACTAGATATTTTTTATGACCTACCGAACTAGTTTTGTATTATTTAAAAAGTTGTCAGTATGTATATATGTATTTATATAAGTAAATAGGTGAGAAGAATGAAAATATTTTAAATATTTATTTTAGAATATTAAATATAAAACGATTTGAAAAAATAAAGTTGGTCGCACCCGACCATATGATATGTGATACAGTGTATCATTGTATTGCATTTAAAATTGAATACATCATACATATACATACATTCTCAATAACTATATTATTAATAGAACTTTAATATGGGATTTATGTATTTAGGGAAGATTCTCGTAAGTGGGTCTTATATGAAACCTTTGTTCAACAATTTGAAACGATCTTTACGAAAATTGCCGCAAATATTTATACTTAAATAAAACCTGTGTAATTTCTAAAGAGACTAGGTAAAATAATAAAGTACCGATCGAAATGAATTTCGAAATACTTTGTTATTTTTGTAAAATAATAATCTGTTCTTAACTCCATTAAAATATACTCATTATTTCGGACTATATTTTATACTTAAGATTAACATTACATTGACTGGCTGTCAATTAGTTAGACAGATGGGCGGATATCGTTAAATGCCGAAATCTTACAGAATTTTTAAAAAATATTTTAAAATATTAATTTTTTTATATTTCATTATATTTGTTTAGACTAATGTTTGATTTGAACATTAATAATTATGTAGTATATTAAGGATATTTCGCTCTTTCACATACACAAAATAAACGTCAACAAAAATAGATAAATAAATAGATAAATTTTTCATTTCAGTTCTATATAGATCGACCAATCGATTTTTAAATCATCTCTTTGTACCTATCAATGGCCTAAATTCTAATATGTATATTGTAGAAGTTACATTCACTTAAAGCTTTTTCATGTTCGATGTGGTTAGTTTTAACGTCCTAATATTTCTCAAAGTCAAAGTCCTCCTCTAACAATTTCAAAAACATTTTTATTCGATCCAACAAGTACTTATGAGATTCAGATATTATCAGATAATATAATTAATTGAATTTTTCAAATTCTTTTTTACTCTTAAAATAGTATTATGCACACAAAAAATATTAGTAAAATTGGAAAATATGCCATTTAAATTGTATTATCAATTCCTCAAAAATATTTACATTTTGTGTTTTTCTAAAAGTTTTTAAAATGAAAATCGTTATAATAAAATTTGAAAAACGTATGTAATAGAAAAATAACATTTTTCTAAGGGAAAATTGTTTAGAAAAAAATATTGTGTGCAATATATGGAAAAAAATGCCTTTTAATTGTAAAATATGCAATAATAATCTCTTTAGTGTTATGTCTGCTAAATTATGCTTTCAAAATGTACAAAACTATTCTCTAAAATGAGGATGTGCTGGGATAATATGACAAAATATTAAAAAGTTTTCTGAAACCAATAAATAACTAACAGTTAGTTCATTCAATTAGAGCATAATTTCTGGGACAAAAAAGATCATAGGAGGTGAAATCATTTAAAACCCTGACTTATTTCAAAAAAAAAAATTCAATATTGTTTGGGGGGAATGTGTCAAAATCTTAAATTGTTATTCCTTAATAATAAAGATAAAATTGTTGCAAATAAAACAAGGCATATTTAATTAAAATCAATACATACGATTTAAATTTATTCACAAATTTGCGAAAATACTCACAAGTTGTCTAAATAATTAAAAAATAAAAAAAAGAATAATAATAATAATAATAATAATAATAAGTTTTGTAATTTTTGAAAAAAAAAGAAAAGATGGTATTAAAAAGTAATGTACTATAACTTATATCCACAAGAAGATATATTATTATAGCTGAAATCAAATGGAATATAATACTAAAATGACAGAGGATAAAACCTATAAATCAATTTCATATTAATAAGTTTTAACTTTAGGTAATTAAAAGTGTCAGTTATTCTTTGTTTTCTAATCACTTAATACCACAAAACTTAACTTAACTTAGCTGACAATTAAACCTTAAACAGTTTACTCCATCTAATGCTATTTGACATCCCTATAGAACTTAAGAATGATTAACAATATGTTGTGATATTATGTTATGATAATCTTTTCATCAAAAAAAAAAAAAAAAAAAAAAAAAAAAAAAACAACTTAAGAAAACTGTAGTGGGAAGGGTGTTTGTTTAAATACAAAATATAATAAAATATATCTAATTAATATGAACGAAATGAATATTCATTTCATGACAATTTAATATTTTTAACTACAACTAATAAATATTAATATATTCTCTAAATTATACAACTATATAGTTAATGATGTTACTTTATGTTATCATTATTTGAATTATTTTTTGTTTGTTTGCTCATTAATCTTTGTTTTAAAATGTTTTAAGAATATTCTACAAAATTTTAAAATATAAATAAAAAATAATTAAAAATTATATTTTTTATTAAGAAAATTATAATTATTTCTTTTAATGCAGATTTTTAAATGTTTAAGATGTTTCATTATTATTTTTAATAATTTTTCTTCTTGTTCAATAAGAATTATTTAGTTTTTATTATTATTATTATTATTATTATTATTATTATTATTATTATTATTTTTTTTTATGAAAATGTTTATTTTAAAGAAATCATCATCTTAATTATCATTATGATTATTATTGATCTTAAACTAAGATCATGATGCTAATGATATAAACAATTATATTTTGTAAAACGTATACATTCTCATTATAGAGCTCTTATAAATTACTAATACATATGCAAAGATAGTTTCTTTATTTATTCATACATTGAATACAAATAAACACCAAATGAACAATATTATTAACTTAAACTAAAGAAGATGATATTATAGTGGGTTTTTTTCGTTTTGTTCAACAACCATCTTCAAATATATAGACAAAATATAAAAATATATATAAAAAAAAAACTGAATATAAAATACAAAAAAAGCACTAACAACAACATTATCACCAATATCATGTGCATGCTCTTAACTTGTTTTAACTTTGTATGTGTGTTAAATTTTTCTGCTTAAGTATGAGTAACAATATAAGTGGCTATAAAATACTTTGCGCCTCGCAATTGATTTTTGTTTTCGTTCGCCAGTTTCAGCGTTTGGTTGTTAAACTACCAAACCCGGTCATTTACAAATAAAAACAGCAATAAACAAATTTGACTTAAGCGTAAAAGAGTGTTAAATAAATCCCAAGGTAAGAAGAAGACACAGAAAAAGGAGCTAACAACACTCACAGTTAACTAAAGGATAACAACAAGTTGTTTATAGAATTAATAATAATAAAAAAAAAGAATAAAATTTATAACAGTGCAAAAAGACAAACTATAAACATTTTAAATGGATTATTATGGATTACATTGATTTATTCCAAAAAATAAAAATTATGAAAAAAATAAGAAAATAAAAATGAAACAAGAAAAAAAACAACGTTAAATAATATAAAAAGAACTGTTTTAAAATAGTGTTGTAATTCCAACAGTTAAAGTGAATAACGAGAAATGTTTTAAAAATAATATTAATAAAATAAATTTATAAAAAATAAAATAAAAAAACATTTAAGAAATAAGAAGAAAAGTTTCACAGAATAGTAAGAAAACGTTTCAATATGACAAACAAGTTTGTTGCTTAAGTCTTTTGTATTTTCCTTAGCTTGTGGTTGTGTGTGTTGGCTGTGAGTTAGTTTTTGTTAAGATTTGCTGTCATATATATTTTTTGTTGAAATTTTGTCTTTTAAAAGCAAATGAAAATGAAAATAATATACAATTCTTGATAGAAAAAAATATGTGTCAATCATGCAACATTAAAAAAAAAAAAAAAAAATAAACATGAATTGTGCAACATTAATAACAATTTTTTATGCTAAAAATTTACATAATAATAGCTAATATTTAAAAATTAAAATTTATTTAAAATTCTGTGCTTTACTTAGTTAGCTCTTTAACGAAATAAATATTTTGTGTGATCTAAAAAAGTAACAATTTTTATATTAAAAAAAATCCAATTTGAAAAGAAAACAAAATAAATAAATAATATTCAAAATACAAAGTTTTGAAAATATTGTCTAAATATTGCGTAAATACTGTTTTTAATTAAATCTTCAAGTTAATGTCAAATGGTATACGAGAATTATTTCTAGCATTTTCCAGTAAAAAGAATTTTTATTTTTTTATTTAAGTCTAAATATTTCCGTTCAAATTTTTATTTATAATAAAAATAAATATATGATTATTTGAAATGATTTTCTTCTATAAATTCAAATTAAATTCTATTCTAAGAGTTCCATTGTGAACATTTTAAACTCTAGAGTTTAATTTTTTAAACTCAATGATTGACACATGATTTATGTCAATTGTTTTGAACAATAATTTATGGTTATCAAAAGTATTTAAAAATTATCCAGTCAATTTTTCATTATTAAACTGCTTTAATAATTTTAATATTACTATCAAATATTTTTTTGTTCTAATTTTGATTCTGCCAGCGATTTGGTTTAATTTGGATCATAATCATGAAAAAATATATATTTTGAGATAATCAATAGCACAACCAGAAAAATGCAAAAACATATTTTTTCTGGACTTTGCAGAATTTTTTTTACATATTTTCAAAAAAAAAAAAAAAAAAAAAAAA
>MINK01187711.1:11653-23450 GCA_001735545.1 Phormia regina
TTTTAAAAAAAAAAAAAAAAAAAAAAACTTTACTTTAAGAGTAATTTAAATAAAATATTTTTGCACACATATATGTACTAAATTAAGCATGAATTGTACAAGTAAATGATTAAAAAGTCTGTACTACAGCAGTTAATGGTATTTATTTTATGTAACAGTTTTATGCTTTTGATAAAAACTAGTGTTAAATATTTTTGCTTAAAGAAAAACATAATCAACAATTTACAAATTAGAAGCGAAACTTGTCAGTCTAATTGCTCAACTCTCCGTCAGTTAGTAGGTTAAATAATTTTAAATTTAGCTGTAAGAAACTAGTATCTTCAGAGCATATTTTTAATATATTTAAGAGCATATTTAAATGCATATTTTCCAATTTTAAAAGCATTTTCATAAATTTTAAAATATATTTTTGTTTACTTTAATAATTAATTATAAATTATAATTATAAGAAGTCTCTGAAAAGTCTTTTTTGAAAATAATTTATATCGTAAGCAAAATTTTTTTTATTTTATTTGTAATCTCAGTTTAATTATATGAAAAGCAAAAGTGTTCTGGAATTTTAAAGAAATTTATATTCAAAAAGCATATCAGTAATGAAATTTTGGTAATTAAATATCACTTATGTTTTTTTTTATATATATATAAAAAAACTAAGACGTTTATTGAACAGTCATACATGATTAGAATTTTAATGAAAAAACAATCATTTTATTGAAATATGGTACAAATTCTAGTTGTACCAGTTTTGATTGAGTCATCATCCGTGGTTATAACAAATAAAATTAAGAATTTAAAATTAAAAATAATTTTTAATTCTAGAACAAATCATACATCAATTAAACTATTGACAAAATTCATAAGCAAATGTCAAATTTAAAAAAAATATATGTATATAAACGTTCATAAATTATTTAAAATCGAAAAAAACTCATCGTACAATGAACCAATCACAATGTCACTGTCAAAACGAATAAACATCGAATAATAATTTCAAAACAATACATAAATAATTTTCTAGAAATATTTAATTTTATGTTTGACCATTCATAAGCGTTAAACACATTAAACCCAAACACGCACAAAAAATAAAAAGCCTACACCACAAATAGCAAACATTACCAAATAAAAAATTTAAAAATAAAAAAAAATAATGTTAAATCAATTTATTATAATAAAATAATAGCAATAATTAATGAAGCTTAAAATTTTTGGAATTTAAACACACAGACTCACACACAAACAATAAAAGTGTAAAAAACTTTTAAAATGACTGAGTGATAGACAGTAAGATAGATAGACAAGTTTCTCTCCTAATTTGTAAATTATTAATTATGTTTTCTTTAACAAAAATATTTTATTAAAAACTAAACTACTATATTATAAAAAAAATAGCTTTAGCAGCAGTAGCACAATAGTAGTCTATTTAATTTTTGGCATTTGTTAAAAAAGCAAAAAAAAAAAAAAATTTTTTTTTTTTTGAAATTTATAATTTATTATGTTGATTGTTTCAACATGTGTATTAAATTTAAATATTGATGATAATAAATTAGGAGATTTGTTTTCTTGTGTTTAATTTTTCTTGTTTCATGTTTATTTTTTGTTAAATAAATTAATAAACATTTTTCATTAATGACTGTTAGTTATAAATGGATTTTTAGTAACCTTTAATAAATATATAAACGTATATAAAAATGGGATAAACTAATATATTTATGCAAATGTTTATTTAATCTACTTAATTTATTATAAAATTGATTTTAAAAATTTATAGGTATAAAAATAGATTAATTTACATCAAGTGGATATATTTGAAGAAAAAATAGTTCAATAACCTTTAATATTAGTTTGATTTATAATTTTTAATCCTTTTTGAATGAAGTAGGTTTTTTTTTTTTTTTTTGTATAATTTTGAAAATAAAATTATTTTTGCACTGATATTTGGTTAGTACTAAACCACTTTAGTACTTATAGGGATAAAAATATGTTTTCATACAAAACTTGTTTTTTTTTTTTTTCATTGTTACAATTTTCCATTAGTTAAACTATTCTAAAATTATTTATTCATTTATTTTTTTATTTATTTATTTTTTTGTGTTTAAAATTCTTTTATTTTCTTTTCTTTAAATTAAGGAAAAGACAAATTTTACAAAATTTTATTCATGAGTATTATTTCTAGTACTAAAATTGATAGTACTAAATATTTTTTCGCAATAAAAATATAAATTTTTCAATTAATATTTTCGTAATAAAGACTTATTTACACAGAAAATTTTATATTCCAAATCAACTACATAGAATACATTCGCTTCAACTGCAACTGACAGCTGCAGTAAAATACATGCAATTATAACAAAATACTAGATTATATTTTTAGTACAAATTTAATTTAAAAAAAAAAAAAAATGTAGTAAAAACTATAAATTTAATAAAATATATTTTGGTATGTGTTTTTTTCGTCTAAATAGTAGTTTTTACTAAAGTATTGTTAAGTATTGAACATATTCTTATATTTTAAACAAATTTATTTTACTAAAAATACAATAAATTTTATGTTCCAGCAATTTTTGTTACTAAAAATATTGTGTAGAATTTAAAATAAAAATTACTAAATTTTCATTTTCGAAATTATTTCTTTTTCACTATTTTTTAAACAACAAAACACAAAAGTAAAAGTGTTTCCCTTTTAAAATTCCAATTAAATTCACATCAATGCCCTCCAATTATTGGAAAAACCACAAAAAACATAAAAAAAAAAACAAAAATGCCTGAAACATTCAGTTTTCAATTTCAATATTTAAGCTTAACATTTTTTTAAAGGTCATTGAGGTGTCATTGTCTATCAATTTGTCTGCCATGTAAAATTAAAATTCTTCTCATTTAACACACTCACACAGTCACACACACACACACACACATGTTTACTTTATAGCAAAAGGTGACGTAAATACAAATACATTTATGTTTATGTATATGTATGTATATATAAAAGCTTGTAAATTTTAACGATTATGTATTTTGAATCAGAATAAGTAATAATTATATATGCGATATGTAAAATGCTACAATAAACAAACAAGCGCCAGAGCTTCTTCTTCTTTTTTTTCATGTTTTATTTCGTTATCTGTTTATGTGTGTGTGTGAGTTTTAAGATGTAAGTGTATGGATAGTATGTATTGTATTGCCAATATATTGTAAATACAATTTAACCGGTTGTACATTATTGTTTATATATACATATATACATACATACATATATAAAAAACATCCTTGACATAAAAACCAATACAAAAGCTATTTTGAGTTTGTTGAATTATTTTCGTTTTAAATGGAAATACACAACATACCATCATTATCATGGCATGGCATGCCAAACCATCCATACAAATGTATTTAAAAATGATTCGAATGCGTATACACTATTATCACGCACATTGCATTTTTAATAAGTATGCATGATCATTTTTTTTCTTAAGTTTGAATTGTTTTCTATTCAAGTGTGTAAAAAAAGCAATGCTTATCATATTCTCATCATCATCATCATTATTATCAACAACAGCTACAGACTACTACATAATTATGGTCTTAATTATCATTATCATAAACTAGCAAAAACCTTAATATTATAAAGATATGCATATAACAACAATAAGTTGTTAATCATGGAATAAATACTTATATACACATGCTGCTAAATATGTTGGCCGATGTGATTCAGTTGATTGTTGTCTGTTGCCTTCTTATTAACACCCTTTTGTGTATTAACAATTCATTATAATATTTTGAATTACGAGATGCTCGAGTGACAGATGACCGGATGCTTATATTTTCATTAAAACAGTTTCATTAAGTGGCTCTGTAAATCTTCAAGTGTCATAAAACTAAAAAATTTTAAATGGAATTTTATAAAGTCGTTATTTATTATTAAAGTTAATTAGGTTTTTTATTAAAATTTTAAAGGAAAATTTAATTTAATAAAAACAAATTTGAATAAAAAATATCTATTATAAATAAAAGTTTGTTGCTTAAGTCTTAAGTTTTATAAAAAAAAAACAAACAAAAGATAAAAAAACATATTACAAATTTCAGTTTGTTTCTTAAGTCTTTTGATTTATTAAAGCGAAAAAAAAACGCAAAGGCCATGAGAAAATTGAATTGAAATTTCTAACAGTAATCTTTATTAATTCATTTAAAAAAAAAGTAATTTATTATTTCAATAAATGCTATAATATAAATATTTATTTTATTATATTTCATTTATTTTAGATGAAAGTCACCTTGGTTTTAGCTGCATTCTGTGTGGCAGCAACATATGCTGAACCTGCCATTAGTCAAGCCAGAACTACTACCACCACCTCCACTAAACCTGGCAGATTTTTGTCATTGCCCGTACCCGCCAAATGTGCCAGCCGTAAGTATTTCATTTTCATACATTTCTCTTTCTTTCGAAACAAATCAAAGAATACGTGTAATTATTTAAATTTTCCTTAAATGGAAAATAACGACATGACTAAACGTTGACTGACGGACTGTTTGTGAAAATACAATATCGGAAATAAATAAATAAAAAAAAAACAATTTGTTTAACAATTTCAACATGAGCTAAACATGTACTATACAATATAAAATTAAATTAAATAGAAAATTGCAAAATTCATGACCAGCTTAATGAAAAAAATAAAATAAAATAAAACGAAACGAAAGAAAAGTGAAATTAAATAGTAAAAATAGGAAAAGAAATAGCAATAACAAAAACTTAATTAAATTATTTTTAGTTAGCAGACTATTTTTTAAAGAAATTTTTAGGCTGGGCTTTTATTTGTATATTTACACACCTTTATTTTGTTGCATAGAAAAATAGTTTTTTTTTTTTTATTTATTTTTTTAATCTTAACAAAAAGGGTTTCACAAGGTCGTTGCTAGCAGTCTGTCTGTTATGTGTTGAAATTATTATTTCAAACTTTAAACTGTTGGCATCATTTTTTATTTTTTGGTTTTGTTTTTGCAAAAACCTTTTTAACAATGTTATACCTTTGTCAGTCAGCTATGAGTTTAATGTTATTATTATTGCATAATATTTTACAATAACGAAGATGCAACAAAAGTGTGTTTTTTTTGTTTTGTTGATTTTCTTATTGTTATTTTTGCAATTGTTTCTAGTGGAAAAATACCAGCAAAATAACATTATTTTTTTGTATATTTCTAAATAGCACTAGCAATAATAATAAAGTGCATTTGGTATGTTTGCGCAATGGAAAAAAAAAACCAATTCCCTTTTTTCTTCTACTTGCAAGATAAAAATAAAAATTTAACACTGGAAAATATATATAATGTTTACAGTTTGTCTATAAAGCTTTTGCTAACTTAAACTATAGAAATATCTATCAAAAAGTTTATGCAAGCAATGAGACTTTTATAGAAAAGCTTAAGCTGGGGAAGCTTTCCAATAGAAACTCTGATTCCTATTGAAATCTCTTGCTAGATTAAGCTTTCTTACATCATTTTTTTTTTTTTTTGATAAGTAATGTTTTCTTCCAGAAAACTTTCATTAAAAGTTCCTCTCGTTTAAGTTTTTCTTTAGTAATATATCACTAGCTTAAGCTTTTCGATAGAAAATTCCTTCAAGCAAAGTTAGATATATATCAATATAGGAATTTATTGCAATTTAAAAATTTACTGAAACTAGTGTAAAATTTTTTGCGGTAAAAAAAAACAAAAGCCAACAATAGTGTTATGATGTCGTGTATATCCATTTGGATAATTATAAAAAAAAACAAATGTTATTAACTTTATTTGATTATTTCATTAGAAGATGCATTTTTTTGTGTATTTAATTATATATATTTTTAAGATTAAAAAATAATAATAAAAAACAAAAAAACAATAAATAATTATTATTAGAAAAAATCATGTTTAGTATTAAATTTATAGAGTAGCAGCACATTGACTTGAGCACATTTCGAGACACGTTTTTTTAATCTATTGGGAATATTTTTTTGTTTTATTATTATATCTTTTTTTAAAGCTTTAATAAAATTTATGATAATTTCAAAATGCTTAAAAATTTCAATTGATTCAATCGAATGATTTCTAAAAAAAATAAAGGCAATTAAAATAGAAGAATTTATTTTGTTTTTACAGCAATTAATTTTAAAATTAAATTATTTATTTTGAATTAAAATTAAAATAAAATGTATCATCTAGCACTTTCCAGATTTCGTTTATAAATAATAGTAACAAAAAAAAAAAAAAAAAAAAAAAAAAAAAAAAAAAAAACAAATTTGCAGCTATAATAAAAGTTATATTTTTAAATTGTTGTCGCTTTTTTTGTGTGTCTCGTATTAATTTTTTTTTTTTAATCTTAATGTTGCGTAAAGTTTGAAGTAAAAAAACTGTATTTGTAAAATTAGTTTATTTAACTACCGTTATTAACTGGTTTTTATTAAACAAGATTTTTCTCTTTTTGTGTTTTGTGTGTTCTTTTTTATTTTGGGCTACATTTAACTTTATTTTAAATTAATTTAAATTGTAACATTTTTTATTTTCATGTTGTTTATTTTGGTTTGAAATGCGGAATAATAAGAAAGAGTTTAGATTTAACAATTTAGTCCACATTTAACAAGTTATTGGAATTTGATTGAAAGAAACAAGCAAACTCAACACTAAACAATATTTTAATAGGGCAAAGTTAAAGATTTTGAAAAAGTCTGTTAAATTTGTAATTTTCTTAGAAAAAGCTCTTACTAGCTAAAGCTCTAGTAATCATTATTTTTTATAACATTAAGATTTCTATAAAACTCCTTCAATAGCAAATACTTTTCAAAAGAAATCTCTGGTTTATTATTTTATTTTCTTTTAAGAAAAATTATTTTAAACTTTCTTATAAAAACTTTTTGCCAGCTTAGGTTTTTTTTTTTAATTTGCATAATTTGTATGTTTTTTTTTTTTTTTTTTTTCTTTAAAATCTTCCACATTATTATTAAAAAAATTTATGGCAAATTTATGCAAATCTTGTTTTTAAAACAAGATAATTTCTTTTTCTTTTATAAGTAATATTTAATAGAATTTTTGTTTTTTATCTTTTGCTTACCTAATAAAAAGAAAAACATTTATAATTTTAAAGCTATAAATCTATGACTTCAAAAAAATCTTTATAATAAATCTTAAGCCATAATAAAATTTAATTCTATCGGTTTATTCTAGAACTTTTAATTGTTGAACTTTACATTAAATATAAGCGTAATGAAGTTTCAAAATTTTTGTAAAAATAAAATAAATAATTCTCATGATGTTTTGGATGTTTTAAGTTGTTGTTGTATTTTTATTGTTTTTTGATTTTCTAACAAAGTCGATGAATTCATCTTTAAGGCAATTAAAGTTTTAGTTAATGTTTGTTAAAAGAAAAAAAAAATTATCTAACAAGTAACAACTGTAGACAAAATGCATTTAACCTCTTTAGATTCAAATAAAATTTTGTTTATTTTTTTTTTTTTTTGTACAAATTCAAGCAAATGCATATGCATTTTGCCTTGAACTAAATTAAGCACAAGATCATGCTAATGAATTTTTATATGAAAAAAGAAAAAAGATTATAATGAATTTTTTTTATTAAGAAAAATGATAGTCTTAACTAAATATAAAATTTAAACATTTTCATTTTATTTTTATATAAAAAGGGGTTAACAAAGTGCAATGCCTTTATTATTTTATTAAAAATAATAATAATAATAACAACAATTAATAAAAAAAAGAGGAAACAAAGTTTACCATATGATGATAATTAAATTGATATTAATATTTTGTGTTTTATTATAAGAAAATTGTTTCTAATTTCCTAGTAAAGTAATGGCTGGTTTTTTTGTGTTAAATTTTTTAAAATCAGGTTAATAGGTAACTTAGTTATTTGTGTTTGTTTTTTTTTATTATTATTTTTAGTAAAATACACATTTTATTATTATACAACACTAACAGAGTATCTGTATATATATTTATAATTATGTTATGAGTTTACCGGAGTCATTATGAATGAAATATGTTTTTTTATACTTGATATAAAAATACAAAAAATATAAAAAAAGAAACGTACGAATAGCTTAATGGATGAATTGATAATAATGTTGACAGATCAGTTTGTTTGACTGGCGGGCAAATACTTAAACAAACATTCCATCAGTTTAAAACGCGTGCTATTTGCAAATATTTTTGTGGGAAACCATATATATGTATTTAAAAATATTAAGGGGGAATTTTTTATGATTGCGAAAGGCTTTAACAAATGTTTGAGACAATGATTTTAGTGATGAATGGATTATCAATGAATGATTGAATTATTGGAAGAGATTTTAAAAGCATTGATTGATTTTAAATATGAAATACTTAAAGTCTTCTCTTAGATATATTACTTTAGATTATTAATTTCCTATAGATATATATTGCTAACTTAAGCTTTCCTATAGAAATCTAACGCAAGTTTCAATTTTCTTAAGAAATCTTTCTCTAGTAGATCTTTTATATATATATATATATATATTATTATATATATATATATATATATATATATATAATATTATATTATATAATATACCTATTATAATATATATAATATATATATATATATTATATATATATATATATATATAATATATATATATATATATTATATAATATTTATATATATATATATATCTAATATAATATATATATATATACTATATATATTATATTAAATATATATATATATATATATATATATATTATATATTATAATATATTATATATATTTTTTTTTTTTTTAGTTATACTTAAAGCTTAATACTTTCTATAAACATCTCTCGCTAGCTTCAACTTTTGTTTAGATATCACTCTCGCTAGAAATTTTTCACCATCTTAAGCTTTTCTAACGAAAATATCAATTTTCCTATATAAATCCTTAAAGATCTTTCTAAAATTGTCGTTTAAAACTTATTCACTTAACATTCCGAGGAAGTTGTTATAACTTAATACTAATTAGGCAATAATTTAATTTAACCTATTTAAAAAATTCCGTAATATATCGTGCTTTTGTAGTTTTACGTCAACAATGCAATTTTAGCGGTAACCACAAAATATCGCAAAACATTTAAAGAAACAAAAAACAACAAATTATACGCCAAGGGGGTGCTGTTTGTAATACAAAACTCATTTATGTATCTAGCAATGTCTATAGGTTGAGGTTGCCTATTACATTTGCAACATATTGTTACTGCTGTTGATGATGATGATGATGTTGCTGTTATTGTAATTGCACATACAACAAATGAAATAACAAATACTATGTAACAAAATAAAAAGAAGACAAAAAACTTTATATGTTTGTACATTTTATACAAATCCAAAAAAAAAGTATTGGCTGATGTTGGTTAATGTAACTAATGATTTAATGAAATGGAAGCTGCTAACCAACTGTAAAAACGAGTTTTTTTTTTAAATATTGCAGACATTTCCATATGTGGAAATAAAAAAAAAAAAAAACAAATATTTGTTTTTGTTTTTTTATAAACCGTGTAAATTTTAAAGGAAAATTTTGTTGTCTTAATGTAACCAACAGAATGAGATATAGGTTGTGGAAGTGCAAAAATCAACCATAATTAAAAACACACACAAAACAAATAAAAAACGACCTTTAAATAAACTACATTTTGAAATTTTTACAAATTTTCTTTAAAAAAATTAAAAGTTGATTTTTTCCTTAGAAAAATCTCATAAAAACTTATGATGCCGCTGTTGAAATATTATATTAGAAATCATGATGTGGTTGATAATGATTGTTGCGCAAGTTGTCTTCGATAATGATTTGAGTTTTTTTGTGCTCAACTATATTTTTTAAGATATTTATTTAGTTATAAATAAATAACAACAATGTGCCTTAATGAAATTGTTAAGTCATGAATGAAAATAAATTTGGACAATGAACATGACATACTAATCTTTTAATCATAAATAAAAATGTAATTATAAATAAAAACTAAATATTTTCTTTTACAATTTATCTTGTTCTAGGTCCCAAGGAATTCTCTTACCGTGGCAAGAACATGTTCTTGAGTACTCACGTTCCCGCTTTGGCCAACAAGAAAGTCGATTGGTTAGATGGTCGTAACTTGTGCCGTGAATACTGTATGGACTTGGTTGCTTTGGAAACCCAAGAAAAGAACAATCTAATCTTCCGTGTTATTCAACAAAACGATGTTCCTTACATCTGGACTGCTGGTCGTATTTGCGATTTCAATGGTTGTGAAAACCGTCCCGATTTGGAACCCAAAAACATTTATGGTTGGTTCTGGTCTGCCACCCGTGAGAAGATCCAAGCTACCAACCGCATTCCTCAAGGTTGGGGCTACAATCCTTGGTCTCAAACCGGTCACAAGAAGCGTCCTCAACCCGATAACGCTGAATACGACATTAACCAAACCAAGGAACAATGTTTGTCTGTCCTAAACAATGTCTACAATGACGGTATTGCTTGGCACGATGTTGCCTGCTATCACGAGAAACCTTTCATCTGTGAAGATAACGATGAATTGTTACGTTACGTTGCTGCTACCAACCCTGGTATTCGTCTTTAAATCCTAATACGTTCAGGAATAGTAGAAACGACATTTATTTTTATTTTATTTTTTGTTTTTATTTTTTATTTTATAAAGAAAACAAAATAGACTTTAGAATTTATAAAACCTACAAAGAAAAAAAAAACACAAAAAATCTTTTTTACTTTTTTACTCAACTTCACTTTCACTATTTTTTCTATTTTATTACAAAATTCACACCATATATTTTCAGTTAACTGCCACTTTATAGAAAAAATATGTGTTTAAACGAATTACGAAGCTCTAATTGTATTATATGAAAAATATTTTTTATTTGTTGTAAAATATTTATTAGTTCAATACTCTATAGAAAAAACAAAACGAAAATTCTGTATTTTTACTCAGATTTAGCAACTTTTCCCAAAAATATCTTTTTATACTTATTTGTAACTGTTTGTAATTCAAAAAAAAAAAAAATATATATATTAAAAACCCACAAAAAAATTAATAAAATTATTAAAAAAAAAAATGAAAACGTTTTTTTTTTTTTATTAACCCATTCATAACCATTGTTCCGGATCGAGTACAACAGGATAATCGACCATTTTTATGAAGAGCCTCAGTGTTTTTTATCTTTTTTATGGAAATAATTGACAAATATTGTCTTATAATAACAACAAATTTTGAAGAAAATACGTACGCCATTCTACTCCTTTCTCATTATAGTCCACAAACTCCGATTTAGTACCGCCAAACAAAACCAACAATTGCAACTCACGTTTTCAATTTTTTTCAATTGGATTATATTAAAAAAAACGATACCAATTAATATATATAAAACCTTTAATATATACAAAACCTTTAATATCTCGGTAAATAAGCGTTTAAATGGAAAAATGGCTTTGATTTGTGATCACTTGGGCGAAATGTTATGAAAAATCAAAAATTTATTAAAACCTTTAATATCTCGGTAAATATGCGTTTAAATAGAAAAAGGGCTTTGATTTGTGATCACTTGGATGAAATGTTATGAAAAATCAAAAATTTATTAAAACCTATAATATCTCGGTAAATATGCGTTTAAATGGAAAAAGGGCTTTGATTGTGAGCACTTAAATGAAATGTTATGAGAAACAAAAATAATTAAAACCTTTAATAACGGTAAATAAGCGATCAATTGGTGAACATGTTATGAAAAATCAAATATTTATAAAACCTTTAAATACTCGGTAAATAAA